>CAKAOH010040788.1:0-120182 GCA_916701665.1 Sebastiscus tertius | reverse complement strand
AAACCTAACGCAGTCGATCTTTTCCTAAACCTGACTAAGTCGTTTTGTTGCCTAAACCTAAATAAGTAGCTTTGTTGCCTAAACCTAACCAAGTCAATCTTTTCTTAAACCTAACTAAGCAGTTTTGTTGACTAAACCTAACCAAGTCAATCTTTTCTTAAACCTAACCAAGTAGTTTTAATGCCAAAACCTAACCAAGTTGATTTTTTCCGAAACCTAACTAAGTAGTTTTGTTGCCTAAACCTAACGCAGTCGATATTTTCCTAAACCTAATTAAGTAGTTTTGTTGCCTTAACCTAACTAAGTAGTTTTGTTGCCTAAACCTAACCAGAAGTGGTTTCTTGTAAAGACGGAAGTTTATTTTGAAAACACTGTATGCATGTAACTAGCCGAAATTGACACGTGTTGCTGGACATTCATAGAAAATCACCCGGAGAATGAGGAATAGCTTTTCGTGAGATATATTAACCGTTGTATGAGGATACGTTGGCTCATTAGCTGGGCGTGCAAAAGTTTGAAGCTTACATTGGAGGAGATAAACACAGTTTAAGCAATCTCTTACAGCTTTGCTCTTGTACTTTTTTGTTTTTTGATCGGCCAAAAATAAAGACACAATCCACCAAAACTCTTTATATACGGAGAATAGCTCTCTACATCTCTTTGAACACCAGTTCGGCATGTGGAAAAATCCAAAGCTTGACGGGCGAAGCTTTGCTAAGCTACGACAGGCCAATCACTGTCCGGAGTCGGGTTTTGAAAACGGTCACTTGTGTCTTTATCTGTTTGGTAACAACCTCATGATGATTACAGCATTATATGATAAGCGGTAAGCATTATGGGTAGAAATGCATTATCTCTGTGCAGTAAAGAGGTCCGTGTCATGAGCTCCATTACTACGCCCGTATACAGAGTGCTTTCTGTGATATTTCCACCTCTCTCTGTGTGTGTGAGGGGTCAAGAGCAATCTTCCTCTTCTTCTTCAGTATGTATATATGTCTGACGGCGGTTGATTCGTAGTCAAAGGTAAATACATCCAGTGCATATTAGATCCACGTGGCTGATGGAGTTGCCTAATGGCAGATTAGTGCATTGATAATGATGAGCGCACACATGTGAGCTGCGTGGCTGCTTCATTATTCTGCTCACACGCGAGCATTAAATAACAGTTTTCCCCCTCTTCGCCCTACAGTAAATCCTCTCTCATCCATCGATTCCAGCATCCTTTAGGGGCTCCTTCTAGGAGAGACCGACAGGCTTATCTTGCAAATCCTTTAAAAGGTATTTTTTTTAAAAAAAATCTCTGCCTGCATTAACTCCGTCTGATGTTCTGCGTATCGCCACAGAATCGGCCGGCGATGGGCGAGTTGGAGTTTTATACACCTCTGGGCCGATCCGCGCGATACGTGAAGTCCTGTTTTCCAAGTTTCTTAACAGTCACACAGCGTGGTGTTTATTTTCCCCTCCCCGCCGCCCTGATTTTGATTTGTACAGCTTGAAGTGGTGGAGCGTAATAGATGTGTTTGCATTTGCCGAAAAACTGAGAGTTCCAATCGCTCATCCATTGCCTTTGATAGCTCAGAGCCTATTTGGCCTCGCCCAGATAAGGCCTGAGTATACATCGAGTCCGATTCAGTTGAATTGTTTGTACACACATGGCGCTTTGGCATCGGTCTGCTTGGATTGGCTTTGGCACGATGGAGAATTTCATCCCCAACCCCCCCACACCCGTCCCCCTCCTCTACCTCACTGACAATCCCACAGCGGTGCTTTGGGGCTGGAGCTGTCGGTGAAGGGTGAAGGGTGCGTTGGACCCGAGGCTACCAGTGTTGCCTTGCGTAAAGGACAAAGAGGGAGGATGCCTCTGGGTTGAAAGAGTCCCTGAAACACTGGCACAGATGAACCTACATAACCACCCTTCCAAATTTAGACACAAGGTATATCGTGTAAGTCCCCATAAGGGCTGTGCCTCCGTTAAAAAACATCCCAATTTGAGTGTTGGGATTAGAAAAAGCCGGCTGCACATCTGAAGAGAAGCAGACTTATTAGCTGCTCAGACAGATTTGGCTCAGTTCATCTCGCGCCTGTCTTGCATTTCTCTGGAATAATGATGGAAAATACAACAACACAAACAACTTTAAATGTCATACCTGCCAGGGATGTGAACAAATATGATTACATTATTTTGGATATGAAGAAATAATTTGGGCTAAACTGTACGAACGGCACCCGACTCTTTATAGTTATAGTCTTCTAAAAAAACACGGAGGTGTCGAAAGATTTCATGTTGAGACATTAAACGAGGTTCATCCTCAATAACTTTCCATCCGTTTTCATCAGATTAGTTGGGCTAACTGATGTTTTACAAGTGTTACTTTCACCTCATGATCTATTTTATTGAAGCCTGGCACATTTTGTGACTTGACAGGAAACCTGAAGCAAAATGCCAAAGGAGCTTTTCAGGTATAGCTTTCTAAATTCTAATCACAGACCTGGACCTCTTCCCACTGCATGCACAACCCCTCTATAAACATTTCGCAATATAGCGCATTAAGCTACTATGGCCTCTTTTTATGCTGGTGACCGCCATGGCCGGAGGCATTATGGTTTCAGGTTGTCCGTCTGTCCATCCGTCCGTTCGTACCACTTGTGAATGTGATATCTCAGGAACACTCAGATGTAATTTCTTCAAATTTGGCACAATGTCCACTTGGACTCAAGGATGAACTGATTAGAATTTGGTGGTCAAAGGACACTGTGACCTCGGATGTAAACTGAGATGCTAATTCTAGTTTGTCTTATTTATTATTATTTCACTTTTTCACATCATAGACACGTTACACCTTTGCACATACATGACCTCCAGTTTAGAAAACAAAAATCATGCAGTTTGGCCATGCAATTTTGACTTTTATTCTTGTTAAAGTCTCTTGTATTTCCACTAATTATTTCCATCCGCTTCACTAAAACAGCTATAATCTATATCTTTATAATAACAAAATCAAATGACAATGTGACTGTGTGAAATGTGTTGCTATAGAGAAACCTACAGAGAGTTGTGTAGCTCCTCTCGGCTTTATGGAGCTTTGTAGCTTCATTGTTGTTGTTTCTGATCACGTCAGGCAGCTGTTGAGAGAAAAAGGTCTGATAACCCACTGTACACTACCTGCTCAGCACCAGAGTTCAAGGATCATGCGCCGTTATCTGACTTAATAAGGGACAAGGTTGAAATACTGTTAAATTGTATATATTTTTTTGACAGTAAACATGTTTAAATACATATGAGGAGCATAAATGGCAGTAAAGAACAAGTTAATGACGCAAATTAAATTGTAAGATCTGCCCATTTCCGGTGTACATCCAAAATACTGATTCAATTGCAAATATTTTTGTGACATAAACAGATAAAGGTATAAATTCATACATTTTTGTCACGAAGGCTTGAAAGGGAAACAAACGAACCCTCACTTCTAGCAACGATAATGTCACGCTGCAGAGCTAGTTCCAGGTTTTCATGAATATTGTAACATTTAAACACAGTTTAATTACACTAAAAGATTAAATTTGAACTCGCTGCCATTATAGACCATACCGAATTAGATTGTAACAGGAGGATAACTACGGGGTATTTGAACTGCTGCACATATACTGTATGTGTGTAACACCCGAGTTAAACGTATCATTAACTTCAAATTAGGGTTAGTGCTTTCCAAAATACACATAATTTCCTAAATGTCCAGAAACAATAATGGAAATCAAACTACTCATCTGTTGTACCGTTCACGGCACACCAGGGTTCCCCTCACTAAAACAACAGCCCGGCTCCGAGCTGAACATCAAACTTGTGCCGCAGTAAACTCAGTGTGGCCCGTTTGGTTTGCAGTGGAAGGGGGAGAGTGGCAACTGGGTTTAATGATAATAGCCCCGACGATAGCAATGATAATCCTCCTGCTATTCCTGCTGACTGCAGAGAGCCCGCGCTTTGTTCTCCGCTCCCCCTATTAGCGTGATGGAGCTTCATTTTAATTTGAATGGACCATCAGTTGGATAAGGAGAGAAGTGCTCGCCCGCGTACGTGCACAGACTCGCGGGGAAGAGAAATCGAGCATGGAGAGAAAAACTGTGCGCCGAGAGGGTTCGGGCACATACATGTATGTACACATACACACCGTCTGCGCTCTAAAACAAAGACACAACAACAGAAGAAGTGCCCGCGGGTCAATGCGGTGACCTCTCTGGGCTGCAGGTGCTATTATCTTCTTGGCACCTGTTCCAGGGGGCTTTCTCCTCACCGCCAACCACAGCTGAGGCTTAAAGATGGCAGGCAGACAGAGAAGACTTCAAATAACACAGGCAGCCATCGGGGAAGGGGACAGGGAGCCTTGTTGCTCTTTAGGTGCTATTTGTTTCAGGAGCTTCAAATAAAAGAAACATTACATTTATTAAACTTTAGACAATCAACTCTCCGGTTCTGGAAAGTGAAGCCCCGATCACGCAGACGCATTGCTAGAATATGGTACTGCGCTATTTTCTTGCGCCATACGTCACGTTTTTCGAGCCGTTTTATTATTTATTTATTTAATATTCTCAACTTTTCAGTGCCAGGCGGGAAGTCGCACCGCTCATGAATGTTACACTTGGTCCAGGCAGCCAATCAAATTAAGCAAAAGCCAGGCCTAACTCCTTTACCACTTCCTTCCTCTTATTTTGATGCCAGTAGATGTGGCTAGCTAACATGTCACTTCTGGTTGCAAAAAACCAAGATGGCGACACCAAAAACCAAGATGGCTTCAAAAAAAATTTGAGGCTTCAAAACTGCAGTCCACAAACCAATGGGTGACGTCCACTTCTTATATACAGTCTATGCAATTAACCAGATTGTTTAATTGTGAAATTAGGATTATTTACTGTAGGTTCCACATTAACAAGGGAAGTTGTCTTATTTTGAGCCTAATTTTGTGGTTCATTTGACCCCAAAATAGAGGTTTGGCAAGTGGTTCACACCCGGGATTTCGAGCACCCACAAAGAGTAGTGACCAAGATTACAAGTGGCTCATAAGAAAAGAAGACAACTCCTGTGTATTCATCAAAAATATGTTGAATTGTTGCAAAAAGTAATTCAAACATATTTTAACATGACCAGAGATTCTTCCATGGAATCATTTTTGACCTGAAGTTCTGTCCTAGGTTGTGTCACTTCTCTTTTGCATATTCATAGTTTTATCAAGCATGTGATCTCACCCAGCAGGATAAATGGATTGGTCAAAAAGTTGAAACCTGTCAAACATTTGGTTCTGATCACAATTTCATCATTATTCAGAAGTGGACAGAGATACCGCAGGGATATGTAGAGTACTGAATGTACTGTAAACCAGATATGTGTTTTGAGTTGACCCTGAGTTTGTACCAGTTCCCTGTGGCACAGTGCGAGTTTGTACAGTCCTAGCCTGGTGTTGAATGGGCAGAGCGTATAAACAGGGCTCAGACCTGGCTCTCTCTGTGTGGGTAGTTTGTCATAGCTGTGACTTCAGGGCTATCTAAATAGCAGCAAGTGAGTGCGTTCATCATCACATTCATCCTTACCAGGGTGAGAGATGGATGCCCGAGCAGTCCACCAGGTCATGAGTTATCACCCACCAGGGGGCTGCTGGTTCATACAAAGGTCAAAGGGCTATTTGTCTTCAGGCAAGCATGCCTGTCTGTTTACACACACACACACACACACACACACACACACACACACACACACACGCTCCTACTCATAGCCACTTACCTGAGGACTCCGATTCCTGAATGCATTTATTATTTTACTTTATTTTTCATGCTGCCATGTTTTATTTTCTGTCATAAATTGCCAAGTTCACACATCCTGCAGTTTGATCGTTTTTCAGTCGTGTTGTGCTTAAAGTACTCCATGTTTAGTGGCATTTAAGGTTATCATAATCAAGTATTTTTTTTTAAAAAAAATAACGCTTTGCTTTATGAAACTCAACAAGGGCTAAAAGGAAATTTTCAATGTTTTAGGACATTTGCATATTCATTTTCTCAGCTCAGCAAATAGCTAAAACTTTTTACATTTCTGTCTGGATTAAAAAAAAGAGATATAATTAGTCAAACTTAGAGTTCAAGATTTTGAGAAATACGCCGAGAACAACATGACAAGATCGATACTACTCTCACATCTCTCCAGTAAATATACGGCTACCTCCAGCATTAGCTTAGCTTAGCATAAATACTAGAAACAGAAGGAAACAGCTGGACAAGAGTTCTGGAAATTACCCCTCCTGCCTATGAAATTGGTGGCACTTAATCCCCCATAAAACTGCAACTTCATGTTTTTACGCTTTGGCTTCTGTACTAATGACACAGACAAGATATAATGTGTTGATTAGTGAGTTTTAGAGGTGCCGATAGAAGAACTTTGTGTTACTTCTCGACAGTTTCAAGCCTTCTCATCTCACTCTTGGCAAGAAAGTGTATTTCCCAAAAATGTTGAACTAATTCTATATGGGAATAAACTGGATAGCTGGATGTTCCATTAGCAACAATTGATCAAATCAGTCCAACAATGGTTGTTAAGTTTCCTTATTTCGCCATTATTGTGTATTATCAATAATTTATGCAGATGATGTCACTGTGTCACCATATTAACAATCCTGTATCAACAAAGAAATGATCAATATGTGTCATTTCAACCATATGAGTTTACTATAGTCTTCGAGGTTAGGGCAAACGTAAAGTAAAAATTCCAATTCATAAGGACAATAGCCTGCACCTTTCTCCATCAAGAGGCTGTTCAGTCATCACGGCAACAGCTCTGTTGTACATTATTGTTGTCTGGTCGATGGCACACTGACACTACAGAGAGAAGGAAGAGGAGGAGAGTTATAGCAGAAACCAGCAGATGTGAATCAGCTCAGGGACACACAACAATCAGTGATTTCAATACAAGTTAAACATCATCACACTGTTAAACGCCCCTCATTCACACCGAACATCGCTGGTTGGGATAAAGGCCTTTTCACAGCGGGGACGAAAACGAAAAAAACATAACAGAAATGCATCACAAATATTTGCATTTTGTGCATTCCATCGGAAATTAAAGTTTCGCAGCGTCACATAACCATCGATGCATAAGTTGTTTTTACTATAATAAACCAACTCTCAACTCTACGCACTGCAGACGGGCTAGTTATTATTCCATGATGGATGGAAAATGTGCAGGTCTGTGTAGAAAAGTTACATGTGTTCACATTTCCTATGAAGCATGTTATTGTAATGAGCTTATTGCACTGGTTTTCATCATCCATGACTGAACTGGATTATATGTAGTTTATTATTATGTGATACAAGGCTTAACGGTCAGTTTATAATGGTCAGCCTACCTCCAGGGCTCCGTGGATTTCTCAAGGAAAGACAGTGAGTTCACAATGAGCTCCATCCATAAACAGAATTATGACATCGACTTCCGAGAAAATCTGTTGATGTTATGAGCAAAGTTCATTAGTTTATTGGTAGATTTATTTCTATCAGCATCCAAAATTCGCAGAAATGGAAACAGCTGTGGAACACAAACACTGCATTGTGAAATACAAAAGTTTCGGATTAGGCAGCCGATTAGACTGTTGTCAGGCTATTAAATAGGCGTTATCGGTTGCTATAAGCCCCAAAAATGTGGGTCAATATGGGCCTACTACACCCACTAGTAGGTTTTATCATCTATTCACATGGTGGATCTCTGAACAAAGGTATAAAAAGAACACAACAATTACCTCTAGAGAACGGAGTTTGCATCTTGTGTGAAACCAACAATGTGTAGTTGTCTTTGTGTTTGTAGTTATTTTAACCCAAAACACGTTGTACAAGTTGTAGTTTTGTTGCCTAAACCCAAAGAAGTTGTAGTTTTGTTGCCTAAACTTAAAGAAGCCTTTTTGTTTGTGTTAAAAACGTGACGTTTCATTCAGTTTTACAACATGTTAGAACGTGCTGCTTCTAAGTTTCACTTTTGCAACGTAGTAGGCGTAGTAGGCCCCTAATGACCCACATTTATGGTGCTTATAGCACCATATGGCCTGATAACAGTGGGTGGATTCGGTGACAATAGGCTCATTGAGATAGATGTGTTTGAATTTTTAAATTGATGTGTGATGTATTTGCACAAATTATTCGCGTTTGGTTTGAAAATACCTTAATTATGGTTTCTGCTCCACTTTTTAATTACAGATAACAAATTTATTTGTATTACAATTTAAAAACATCGGGGTACAGTGTGAGCTGTAATGTGTAATAAGGAATGTATAATTGTATAATTTTTCAAACAGTGTTGTTGCAAAGTGCTTTACCATTATAATCTGAATGCACTAATGAAAATCTGAAGGAGCAAAGCATCAACACATAAACAGATGACTTTTTAGCGTCACCCACAGACCTCCTGGCTGGGAGTTGGTAGGAGTGTTATGTAATGAGTCAGAGGGCATATGGATCGGCTCTTTGTTAAAACTAGAGAATGCATTATCATTAGTCTGGCTACAGTAAAGAGCCAGCCAGCCCTGAATAGCGAACAGATTCATTGTCTTTCATTTCCACTCATTGGACTCCTTTAATGAAGACCGGTTTGCTCCTAGCGAGAATTTACCTTTGTAACAGGAGACACTTAACTCAGCCACTAACATCACCTGCTCAGATAAGATAAAATAACATGAAACTTTAATGATCCCTAAGGGCAAATTGGGAGTGTTGCAGCTGTGCAGCTTGTAATAAAGGATACACTGGAGAAAAATAGGATTATCATATGAATATAGCCGAGTGGGGAGTATTAAATGAGCCCAGACCGGCAATTTCAACATTAAACATGTTAAATAGGCATAAATAAATACAATTACAAAACGTGGTTAATTATTGCATTATCATGGAAAGCAATAATAACAGCCGGAGACCATAAAACACCAAATAATATAAAAATATGCTGTGTCTACAATGACATTTGGCAAAAAATAAAATACATGCTACATGACAGAAGGGAATTAAGTTACAAAAAACGTTGGTAACACTTTTTTTGGTAACCCCCGCTATTTAGCATTTATTAGCTGCATATAAAAATGGATTTTAACACAGTAATGTTGTAAACAAATATAAGTGCTCATTAATGTATTTGTTAACATCTATAACTTCCTATGCTTTATTAAAGGATAAATTAATATGATTACAACTATACTGTGTTATCAAGCATCCATCAAGTGTATAGCATTTTTTTTTTTTTTTACTATTTTAAAATAGATTTTTTTAATGCCAAAATCGATATAATTGTTTAATTTGAGTTGGTAAAAGGAAGTTACCGCTTTTATTGTTGTAGTCTGAGGTCTGAGGAAAGTGATAAATGTCATATCCATTCCGAAAGTAGAAAACGGCGGATGGATACGACCTGCACCCTCACATTTTACATCCAGCGTGGTAATCACTACACATTCAGTAAAGTATAGAAACACTTTGGGTTTCACACATTGGAGGAAAAAGCAGAGCTAGACATCACAGCTAAAGCTGCATGCTAACTCTGTCATGGACAGCTAACGTTATTGTATTGCGGTAACGTGCGGTCAAGCCCGCCGTCACTCTCATCTCCGTGGTCAAATCAGCCGACTCTACAACTGTAGAACACTCATATACTGACATTTATGTTAAATGCATTCAAACGGCGCTGATTGGGCTGACCGTGGATGTATAGACAGAACGGAGCTGACGGGAGAGCTAGAGACGGACTTGGCGAAGTTAGCGGAAGTATACACGTGTGACTATGTCCAGTTTTCAAAATAAAATGTTAACAAACGGAACTGTATATACAAAATACATATATGGAAATAAGATTGATTGGATTATCTTCACTGGAAGTATAAAACATTACATGTCCCTTATAAATTAAAAAGAAAATACCACTAATTTGTGAGGGAAATGTCTTTATTTTGGGATTTTTGGGTTGCTGGAAAAAATTAGATAAATAATTCCTGACAATCAGTGATATATTTTACTTTAGGATATCTCTGACTACATACATGCTGAAAATCAAACATTTTTACTGTATCAATTTAGATATTTTCCAAAGTAAAAGTCCCTAAAAGTGTATGATTAAACTTTTTCCCATGGTCTAGTGTTAAAAAAGTTAACAAAAATTTTTACAGCTGTACTATAATGCGTTATAAACCATTTATTGATTGTTTATATGTGTTACCAAAAGTTTTCATTTTATTGAAGATTCATAAGAAAAACTTTAAGAAACAAAGTTGATACAGCACAGAGTATAGGACAAACATCAAACATTTTGGAGCACATATAGTGTATGTAATAAGAAATCACTGCAGCAGGATTTCAAGTTACTGTGTGTGAAAGTAGTCCCGGGAACTAAACAGGAATAATCCGACTTCTCTCTCCGCTCCTCATCAAAACCAGCTCCAGCTTCCAGACTCGAGTCCTCCGCACACCTGCTTGTCGTCGACCGGCTTTCCTGCCAAGATGCTTATCTGATCCTTATTGGCTGCGCACTTGGCCAAACTGCAGCGATGCCCATTATCGCGCTCTAAGCAGGTGCTGAGACGTATCGCTCCTTGATCACAATGCAGATTCGCGCCGGGCGCCCGTCGAGCAATCCATTTTTCAATTTGGTCCCCTGCCTGAGATAAATTAACAGATGTCGATTGATTTTCCTTCCTGTGCGACTGCGAGTCTTGTTTACACCTGACAGCCAGGGCGTTGTACCTGAGTGGCTGTTTGAGACAAACGCACGTTATAATTAGCGTTTTTTTTAATTAGACTGATAATTGGCAGGAGACTTGGTAGGCGGTTACTTTGACATGTTTTACTTTTCTTACCTCTTTGTCAAGCTAATCGACAGATTGCTTTGTGATAGATGAGGTGTTGCAGTGAGATAGAAGGCCTGTGTCATAATCACACTTACACTCACATGTGCGTGCATACACACACACACTTCTAAAGCTTTATTATGCTTTTTCAATTATATACCATCTGAATTAAGGACTTTTCTTTCACTGCGTGCCTTAATCACACAGCACAAAGACTTCATTGTCACTCGTCGTCCCCTGGAGCCTCAGATTGACGCGATCTCAGGGCCCCCCAGCGCTTTCACAGCCATCTATGTTCACCAGCTGGTTATTATTGCTAAAAATACGCTTATAAAACTGGTGTAGCCTGGCACCATCACACCCTAATGACGGGAGTCAAGTGGCGCGCGGCAGATATGCCCTCACATGCGCGCTGTCACAAGCCATTTAATTGAACTTGAGAAAATGGGAGCCGGCATTGTTTTGCTCTAAGCCCCCCCCTCCACCTCGCCCCACACACACACACATACACACACACACCCATCCTCTCCCCCTGCAAGTCGTTATGAACTAATATGCCGTCTTTATTGCCATCATCTCAGTGATCATGATAGTTTTCACATCGTGATGATCTGATATTATCTCCCCTATGTTCCCTGTTCAGGATATATTCACTCTTCTCATACAACAGTGTATTATTCAACGCTCATGGAAAGTTAAACACTGTTTTTGATGTAAGTAACTGTCAAACAAATTGCCTTATAAACTACCTCTGTCAAATTCAGGCCACAGCACAAGTAAGTGATATACTGTAGGTTATAGGTGATATGAAACATAGGTTTTTTTTTTCAATTTTAGGTTCACTTTTATTCTTCTGTTTTAGCTGTCTTAGCATATTACTGTCTCAATTGGTTTGGGGAACCATGGGGAAAATGGTAAAGCTGGTTAACATTACACCTGCTTAACATCATCATGTTAAAGTTGTACCTAGTGGGTAACCACCGGGTCTGAAAAGTGAAGCAAATACGGAAGTGCCTTAAACTTGCATTCTATGTCTATGAGAAAATGAGCCTACTTCTCACTTGATTTATCACCTCAGTAAACATTGTTAACATGAGTTTATGGTCTCAGTCACTAGTTTCAAGTATTCTTCAATATAAAATGATGTTCATTTAGTAAATTATGGTCCCTTTTAGAGTCAAATAGACCATAAAGCAGGGGATGCTTTAGGGCGTGGCTACCTTGTTATTGACAGGTCTCTACCACGGCGTCGTCCGGTTTTAGAGTTGTCCCTGTTTTCGTCTTACATACTTTAACCCTTTCACTGTGAGTGTTCAGTTCATGAAAGTTAATAGTAACATTTTGGTCGCCTAAAAGCGGTTGTACTTAGCTCCACCCTCTCGTGTCACTTCTGGTTGCAAAGAACCAAGATGGCGACGGCCAAGAACCAAGATGGCGACGGCCAAAATGCCAAACTTGAGGCTTCAAAACGGCAGTCCTCAAACCAATGGGTGACGTCACGGTGACTGCGTCCACTTGTTATATACAGTCTGCGGTTGCACCATCGAGCATGTTAGCAAGCCAACATTAGTATTTAGCTCAAAACACCACTGTGTACAGCCTCACAGAGCCGCTAGCATGGCTGTAAATATAAATGCTAAATTAGGTGGAATAAATTATGTCTGGTATCGGATCGGCGCTTGATATCGACAAAAAGGTTTGGTAATTTTTGGCCATAATTCGCTGTTGTTTTAAACCATTTCTACCTCAGACAGAATGTGCCCTCCTCCTCTCTCTCTTCTTATGGTAGTTGCCACTGTTAGAAACTCTGAACATTTCAGCTCCTTTGAACTTGATGGACAGCTCCTTCTTTCTGTTTTGTGCCACACAACAATATCACATTTTACCTGCCAAATCCTGCCTGTATCTCAATGTGCTGGCTTGCTTGCAGTAGTTCTTATAATGCATTTGATAACTGTGATGTCATTTGCTTTAGGTGCTCAATATAGCACCTTTTAAGCAATTTCCATGGATGGAGAACTTTCTTGTGAAAGCTGCACCTGCTGAACAATGCAGCATCCTGCTTTAAGTTATAACAACACTGCATTCCCATAAGGAATCTCGCCTGTTTCTCGTCCTCCAGAGGGAGGTCAGAGGTCAGGGCCAGCTCCAGAACATCATCTCCAGACCTGGTAGCGATTCAGTGTCTTATTCTAGGACGCTTGCCAACACAGCTGGGGAGTTTGGATTTCTCTACTCTCTAACAGACAAGCCAGAAAGCCCACAAATGTGCCATAAAGCCAAGCCATTGTCTTGATAATCCCACCTGCCTTTCAAGTGGTTAGCCATCCATGTCTGTGAGCATGTACCCTGCACCACCGCTGGGTACCTGAGTGTGCTGCCTCCGTGTCGAGGGCTCCTGCGAAGGAGCACAGAAAGAGTCCAGAGAGGGTCTACCGGGAGGCAGGAGGAAAGTGGAGCAGTGTTGGGTCGCACATGGCGATGGCGTGTGGGGTGTGGGGGGGAGGTGGCGGTGGGACCGGATGATAGATGGAAAATGAGGGTGGTTCCCAGGGAACTGTGTGTGTCCCTGTTCATGTGTATAAGAGACAGAAAATGGGCACATGGCAGTTTGTGTGTGTGTGTGTGTGTGTCTACCACTGACACTCGGGACAGCTGCCAGAGCCGGCGTCCCCCAACTAAGAGGTCAGCGGCAGGTATCGCACCCGAGCAACCTGAGGGGGAACGCAGCAAACACATGCAAGCGATCCAGCACAGGTGTGAGGGGAAAGAAATGGAGGGATGGTGAAAGAGGGTGGATGATTGAGCAGAGGATGAGAAGAGAGGTTAAGCACCGGGGTGACGAGCTCTCCCCGGTTTAGAGAGCGACAGTTTGATGGATGAAGACGAGGGCCGGAGGAGAGGAACTGAAGGGAAGGAAAAGAGTCGGGGCTGATTGAGCGCACAGGAAAAAGGCCAACAGTTTGTTTTTTTGTTTTTAAGGCAGTTTCAGATCTGGCTTGCTTTTGATATGCTCACCTTTTCAGTGTCCGTGAAGGCAGCAGTCATAACAGGGAGGAATAGCAGCCTGTGTACTTCTCAAGGTCCATTGAGTGCAATTACACAGAACAATAGAGACAGCGTGGTGCTAGTTGACTGTGCTAAACACCGCTCCTCTCTGACACAAGAGGAGGCAGAGTGGCTGAGCCGGATCAAGATGCGAAGCCTCTACCAGCTCCTTTTGTTCTTCCCCTGTTGTCTCTCCCCGTACAAGTCGGGCGCCGCGGCCAGGAGACGAGGAGGATGGCGGGATTATGTTTGGCTGATTTGAGGCCAATTGCCGGTTTCGCCGGAGCGTCAGATGAGAGAGGAGGAGGGGGATGTCAAAGAGATGTGAGTGTCAGTGATTATTACAGGGGTTGGGAGGGCGATGGAGGGAGAGGACTAAAGCTTCTCCTCGCTGGGTCCCAGCTTGAACATGACAGACACAATCTCCCCCACAAGCGCTCCGCCTGGCTGGTGGTTGGGCTTCAGAGTGGGTGTTCTGGGTCTTTGGCGATGCCTGTGGTCCCCTTGTGAAAGTCTGCTGCGGCTGCTGTTGTGACAGTGTGTCAAAATTAACACTCAGCCGCAACTGTAACTTGCTGAACGTGTGGGAAAAAAAACCACTGAGCTCAGTACATTTTGTTGGAGGCTTGCCTCTGTTATCCATTGTATTTCTGGGTGATACAGCTTGTGTCCAAGGTGTGTAGGTGTAACATTTAAAAAATGAACAAAATAAAGGGAAGACTGTGACACACAGGCCTGTCATAACTCATTTTGTTGGACGATGTATTGTCCCAGAAATAAAGATATTGTCATTTTAAGACCATCTTATGTCACTGATAAAATGATAATATAATATAATAGCATAATAATGTAAGTACACCCTTTTAAGCATTAACTTAATTCTTAAAGATATTCAGACATTGGAATTGGAATGTGAAAAAATGATTCAAATATCCTAAATAAATAAAACCACACAACCAAAACAATAAATAAAATGGACTGTCAGGCTCTGTTAACAAAAATGTGATATGTCTGTGCAACGCCCAAGTCGTATAATTTTCAGCAAAATCAAGGTCAGCAAAAATGATTGAGGTCATGTACATATATCGTACGTATAGTTGATAACGTAAAAGTTATTGAGGTCATGTTCATATATCGTATGGCAAGTCCATTACGAAAAAATTAATGAGGTCATGTCCATATATCGTATGGCAAGTCAATGTGAAAACGATTGAGGTCATGTCCATATATTGTGCGATAAATCGATAACATAAATAATATTGAGGTAATTTCCATATATCGCATGACAAGCCAATAATGTAAATTATTGAGGTCCTGTCCATATATCGTACGATAAGTTGATAATGTAAATATTATTGAGGTCATGTCCATTAATCGTACATTACGTTGATAACGTGAAAATGATTGAGGTCATGTCCATATATCGTACAAGTCGATAACGTAAAAATTATTGAGGTTATGTCCATACATCGTACGACAAGTCGACAACGCAAAAAAAGATTAAGGTCATGTCCATATATCCTACGATAAGTTGATAAAGTAAAGAAATGATTGAGGTTATGTCCATATATCATACAATAAGTCGATAACGTAAAAATAGTTGAGGTTTTATCCATTTATTATACGATAAGTTGAAAATATAGTAATTATTGTGACGGGCCTACAAATAGTTACATTTAAACAACATTTTGGAAAGATAAGGTGTCAGAAATCTGGGATGTGCATATTGCAGTTTACGATTAGCAGATGAATTTAACAACAGTTTAGCTTCCTACCATAAAATCTCATATCATGTGACTACATGTTGAACTCTGACCAGTCAGAGTCTTTCACCACCCGGCATGCCAAGGTGATCCAGCAGAAGGGGCCGGAGATAGGCTTCCTGCATTAGGGATGTCAACTACTGAGGCATCTCGGAGCATGTTGTAGACATTGTCAAACCAGGCAAGAGAAGACAAACTACACTGGATAAAGGGACAAATTATCCTGCCAGATGTTCCTATTCGTTTGTAACACCCCACGTCTGTTGGAGTGGGTAATTATCAGAGTAAATTGTGTAGTCTGATCCTGGCATCATGTCAGATGTTATACTTAATCCCTGCTCCAAGGATGTTGTTCTGTGGTTGATGCCAACCTCTAACCTCCCTGGTAGAACTTCCCCCCCAGGCATCAATAAGGAATCACTGTCTTCATTATAATTTAAAGCAAAATCCAGTCATGCCCCCCCGTGTACAGACTTGACACTGCCTTGCCCTTCTCCAGCTTTCTAAGTAAGCTGTTATATCAGTAAACACCTTGCTGTTGGTGTCAGGTGTGTGCTCCACTTCCTAAAGAGAGGGTATGTCTGCTCTTTGTTACATCACAAAGTGCTGTCTGCAGCATATGCTGTATTTTTAATTCAACAAGGGCGTTTTGGAAAGCCTTGTAGCATGCCACACGATAGCAGCTCGAAGTGGCGTTCCCCCGACGCTGACAGAGAAATCAAACGTAAAATGGAGCGCCGGAGCGAGCGAGCAGCGATACATAACAGATGTTCGCAGGAATGTTGACTTTTTGTTTGGCCCTTATCTTTGACGCTGCCATCCTCCGGTAAAGTGAGTGACGGAAGAGGAGAGGAATAAAGGGGAGAGGGAGGGGAGGAGATGAGTGAAAGGGAAACAGCAAGGAGGAAGAGGGAAAGCGGCGTTGTCGGTGGAACTAAGTGGAAGAAGAGTTGGCAGGCGGGGTGTTCGATGGCAGGAAAGTGGGACAGCCACACAGCTGTGTTTTGGCGTCGAGGGACCCCCGAGATTGGTGTCACTTTATTTCATTGTCAGGGAGAAGAAAGGGAGAGAAACACTAGAGACGTTGTGATGTACAGAGACAGGAGGAGAAGGATTGGGGTGAGGCAGAAAAGTAAAAAGAGAGACAGACCCTGGAGCAGCTGCTGCTGTATTACCTGATGGTGTAGAAGGAAAAAAAAGACCTTGTGTTGGCAGTCGGGGGGGCAGGTAAACAGAGGCACCTCACTCTTCACACTGGGGAACTGATGCCTGGTTCAATTGCAGGGTGACCTGGCGAGTGCACACCCTGTCATTTAAACTGGGAGAGAGGAAAACAACATTTCCCATGGTTCAGCTGCCACCGTGCGTAAGGCGGGGCTGACATCTTTAAGATCAGCTCGCCGCCTCACAATAAATAGCCCCTTTTGAGTTATATCACATTTGCTGTGATCCGGAAGAATTTACGATGGGCCATTATTTCATCCTTACAGGGTGATAAATTCCCGTGGCTGAAGTCACTGCGGGGTCAGGTTCTTTTCTATCGCTAGTTCATGTTTATTTAGCTATCTGTCGAGGTGAAGTGCCTGAGTAATGCCCCTGAAGTCAGATGGTAAGGATAGCGAGGGAGAGTGCAACAATCCAGGTCGCCTCTTCGACAAAACAAGCAGGAAAATCTCACCTTCGCTGTCTTTTACACGTCATTCGGTTGGCGGGAAAATGGCCGCTACAGATCGACGTCTTATCACTCTAACGGCCACTAAAAGTAGCAGATAGTAGGGAGTAAATGCGGTGCCATTGTGGCCGTGATTGCTCGCCGCAGCACTCGCGGGGATAGTCGCAGAGGCTCCGAGAGACTCGGACAAAGTGAATGATGGCAGGCCTGATTCACACCACCAGCCTCGCTGTGCCGCAGATATATGGGACAGCTGAGGTGAAGACAGATAAACTAGACCCGAGAGGGAGGGGGGGGGGGGGAAGCCCCTTCGGATCTCATCCCTGGATGTTTCATCTTAAATCATCACCCTCGTTTAGGACCGTAAGATCGCCTGCTTTTTACAGCCCACCCCCAGAAGTGCTGCCTAAGTTCCTCAAAGATAAAAAGTCCTTCTGTCATCGAATAAAAAAAAAGAGAAGTAGGCAGAAAAAAGCAAAACAACAGCAGATGAATATGGAGAAACAGCCCACCCTGTCTTTTCTCCCCTCCGGTTTCTTGCACACTGCTGGTAAACAGCGCGTGAACAAGCGGGCTGCAATTTTGAACGCAGCTTTATTTTCCACCATTTATTTAAGCCCAAAATGGGTCCTGATGGAGTCATCAGCCCCCGCTCGCCGGCTAATGGTTTAATTATGTCCATCTGGAGGAGGCTGGGAATGGGAAGCTCGCCTTACTCTCCAGTCATTCCTCTGGTAATTTGTCTTCCCCCCCGCGCCCACTGACTGGCGCGCCGAGAAGCGGCGAAGCATTCTGGTGGTGGATCGGCCTCCCGCCTCCCACCCGAAACGCCCACCCTTCCTCACTTCTGCACAGTGAGAAGCCACGAGTCGCGTTATGCCACGAGCCACATTATGCAATGCGATCCCTGACCTTACCGAGGCCAGGCCGGGCTTCCTGAAAGCAAGTTAGCACTCCGATGATCTCTTAATGTGAACGGAGATAAAATCATCTTTGACTTAGCCGTGGAGATTCTTAACTTAAGGCTTAAATGGGATTATCGCTATCTATTGCATAATGAAGTAATAATCGCCAACATTTCCATATAAATGAATGAACCTTGTGCTGCTCTCTATAGCCGGCTAATGCAACACAACAGTGATCCAACCTATTGCACTTAGAGAACAATTACAAACACGCTGTTAATGACAACACTATCAGATGGGACGTTATTAATAAAGCAACAGTAGTTGATTGTGAACAGGGCTGTAGTGGTACCAACGGGTGGGTACAGGCCATCTTATCTCAGCTACTCTGTCATGGTCCCTCAAGGCATGGATGGTGGGTGGATAAAACCAAAACTCCCAAAACAATCTCCAGTCAAATACAATCTGTATGGGATTTCTTAAAATGGATTTTTACAGTATAATACAACCAAATAAGAAAAGCGACTGGTTTGTTTAAATGTTTAAATGTTAATTGACACTTGGAATGTGATTATTTTCTTTCTTGCTGAGAGTTAGATGAGAAGATTTATACTACCCTCCTATCTGTCTGTGACACATGAAGCTACACCCGTGAGATAGTTCACTCTTTGCATAGTTTTTCACATTTTTTTAAGGTTGTTCTTTTACATTTTGTTTTATTTCTCTATTAGGGCTGTCAGTGGGGAAATATGCTGCTTTATGCAAATGTATGCATATATTTATTATTGGAAATCATTTAACAACACAAAACAATGACAAATATTGTCTATAATTCCTCACAGGTACTGCATTTAGCATAAAAATATATGCTTAAATCATAACATGGCAAAACAGTGGTTGGCAAGCCCAACAGGCAACAACAGCTGTCAGTGTGTCAGTGTGCTGACTTGACTATGACTTGCCCCCAAAACTGCATGTGATTATCATAAAGTGTGCATGTCTGTAAAGGGGAGACTCATTGGTACACATAGAACCCATTTTCATTCACATATCTTGAGGTCAGAGGTCAGAGGTCAAGGAACCACTTTGAAAATGGTCATGCCAGTTTTTCCTCGCCGACATCTTTTAAGTAAGTTTGGAGCGTTATTTAGCCACCTTCTCGAACAAGCTAGCCTGACATGGTTGGTACCGATGGATTCTTTAGGTTTGCTAGTTTCTAGTTTTATGTCAGTAGCATTTTCTAGCTTCATATGGTACCAGATCCTTCACTCTAGCTTTAAAACTGAGCCTAAAAATGTAAGCTGCGTTAAAGAAATTAGTGGCCTTAAAACAAATTTGCGTTAATGCGTTATGTTTAAACACTATTGCAGAATTTTAGGGACAAGTAAATGGTGTAAATGTCCATGCTTTTACGCTCTACAACAGCACCGACTATGAAACAGTAGAGGAAGAACTGTGTAGTTAGTAGCAACAACCTCTGCTACTATCACTTCTTCCTCTGACTGAGAACTTCCTCGCTGACCCTGAACTCCGTTCCCCTCATGTCTCTGTCATGTAGCCGTATGGATAAAGTGCTGCTAGATCACATTTCATGGCTGATTTGTACATAATGATGCTGTCTCGTCTGAGAAGTTTGTCGAGCTGAATGGCTTTGTTAGTTTGCGGGGCGAACATCATTACTTAGTCTGGGTATTGTTACGAGCAGACTAAGCTGTATTCCCCTGCCAGGAAGATGACATTGAATTACTTGTTGAGGAATTGGGTCAATAATGAGCGTCAGCGGCAACAGTGTGTGTTGTGAGTCGGCCTGTCTGGATGTGTCTCGGTTCAACTTATTAAATTTACACGACAATGTGTCTGTGTTTGCATGCAGATATGTTATATATATATATATATATTTATAGAAGAGGAAGGTCGCTGTTATACAACGCTGTGATGGTTCTGGTTTTTGTCTTTCTCTCTCTGATTTTATGATGTCTCATCTTGGCTGCAGATTCTGGGTCAGAGCGTCTTGTTCGGATGGTTCATTTTAACCGCCAGGTATTATTGCTGCCATCATTTCAGCAATACACGCAGAAACGGCTCATTCCTTTTGCAAGGTGATTTAACATTTGAATAGAGGCCTGTTCTGCACAGATGACCTAGTTACCTTTTTACTCCTGAGAGCACACGCTTTTCAATCTGAAGGTCGCAATGACGCATGGACATAATATGCTGTTAGGGCATAAAAGTAAAATGCTATGGTTATGGGCTCATGTGTTTTATCAGCCCCCGTGAATGAAAGGGAAGCGAATGCTTTTTACTTTATCTGTTGTTCTCAGTGAAAAGCTTTTTTTTTTTTTTTTGCCTCAGATCTTCCGTTCTGTTTGTTGACTCCGCGGAGGTCGCCGGTGCAAAAGCCCAAAGCAGTTTTCCCGTCTTGTCTCGCCTGCGTGCATAAATGCGGAGGATTTATCGTTAGCAGATAGGTTTCTCGCCTAATAGACGAGAGCAAGGACGTCGTTCCCGCTCGTCAGCTGTTCTCACCTTCGCTGGCGCCCTCAAAGAGCGAGTCTTCTGTCTGACATCGCCGCCGATCAAAGGAAGGAAGAGCACTGTCAACCCGCAGACTGAGCCTTTGAAAGTTCAACTCGCCTCTGACAGAGGAAGAGGACTTTGATTTCTGGTAAAAGGAGGGCAAAACTCTTTGCAGTGACTTGACAAAAAAGTCTCACTAATTTAATAACATTGTCAGACACATTAAATGGGTGTCACTGTGTTTATTCTGGCCCTTTCAGCCACATTCCCTCTTACCCGTACCGTTCTCTACCTGTCCACCAGATGCCCTCACACTTTTTTCCACCTGTCTTAGTCACCTGACTAACACTTCCAGCCGCTCCGTCCTGCCCTGTAGTAATGATATGTTCCATTTGAACTGGGAAGTCAAATTTCAAATTTCGAAAGCTGTTTATTAGCACTTATTTTTCTTATTTGTGTCTCATTAAATCAGTCGTACACACAGTACTGTCCAACTTCTATCCGTGAAACATGTTACTACGGTGTTTGTATGTGCAAAATACCGGTGTAATGCTTCGTTATTAGGGCTGCCAATCGATTAAAATATTTAATCGTGATTAATCGCATGATTCTCCATAGTTAATCCTGATTAATCATAAATTAATTGCACATTTTTTATCTGTTCAAAATGTACCTCAAAGAAAGATTTGTGAAGTATTTAATACTCTTATCAACATGGGAGTGGACAAATATGCTGCTCTATGCAAATGTATGTATGTATTTATTATTGGAAATCAATTAACAACACAAAACAATGACAGATATTGTCCAGAAACCCTCACAGGTACTGCGTTTAGCATAAAAAATATGCTCAAATCATAACATGGCAAACTGCAGCCCAACAGGCAACAACAGCTGTCAGTGTGTCAGTGTACTGACTTGACTATGACTTGCCCCAAACTGCATGTGATTATCATAAAGTGGGCATGTCTGTAAAGGGGAGACTCGTGGGTACCCATAGAACCCATTTACATTCACATATCTTGAGGTCAGAGGTCAAGGGACCCCTTTAAAAATGGCCATGCCGGTTTTTCCTCGCCAAAATTTAGCGTAAGTTTGTAGCATTATTTAACTTCCTTTGCGACAAGCTAGTATGACATGGTTGGTACCGGTGGATTCTTTAGTTTTTTTCTAGTTTCATATCATGCTAGTATCCTCTCTCTGGCTTTACAACTGAGCCTGCTACGATCAAAAAAACGCAAATTGTTAAGTAGTAGTGTTAAAGAAATTAGTGGCGTTAAAATTAATTTATGTTAACGCGTTATTATTCTGTTAATTCTGACAGCCCTAGTTGTTATCAACTGGTATTTCTAACCGTGGCTAACCTGGCTGGAGCAAACCCCATTACGTTTTCTGACTTTTTGTACTATAATACGGTCAACTCGGGTGTGACGTAATTCCCAGCTCCGACCTCCGATTTCCGAGGTAAACGGAACGCAGCATAACCCCTTCCCTGCCATTCCCATCACCTGACCTTCCCCACCCGGCTGTTCCCCATTTCCCTTGTTGGTCTCACAGTATATATACCAGCCCATTTCTGGCCTAGCTTTCCAGCCTTTGTTCTGCCTGCCTGACCTACTGCCTGATCCACGGTTCGATGATTCTCTGCCTGCATCCTTTTTCGATGAGTTTGCCTGCCTACCTGGTTTTGACCTCTGCCTGTTTCAAAGTCAAAATATTAGCTATCAGTGACTTCAGTCAAATACTGATAATATTCCAAAAGCCTTCAGTGTTCATGATTAGGCTGTAGGTCAAAAAAAGAAACTCCAAACTGTCCACCAAACTCAGGTCTGGTGCTTTTCTCCTATAGCCTGGCCCGGGGAGAAGGTTTTTGGGGAGATAAGACACACACAGAGGAAGACAGAGGGATGGAAGGAGGGAAAAGGTGGTGGTGGTTATGTTGGGGGTAGGGAGGTGGGGAGTAGCAGCACTGTAAGATGGCAGCCATGGGGGAACGGTATCGGCCTCAATTATGACGGGCAGTGGAGCGCTGCTCAGGAGCAGATGAGTTGAGAGCCGGCCCCGGCGGAAAAGTCAGCGGCTGATAGCTGATAATCCCCCGGATGAACCGGGACAAACCGGTCACAGATGGAGCCGTCCCATGATGGTCAGGTGTGACGCCAACTGCTGGCAGTGCTGCATAGGGATGTGCAGCATGGAAATGATGAGATTTTTGTGGGATGAAGTTGAAGGTGAAGGGAAGTGGGTAATATTGTGATGTGGCTGTTGAGCTGAGTAGTGAGTAGGAAAATCAGCCTGCATCGGAGCGGTAGAATGGGCTACCGTGTCAGCCAAGACACGCCTTACTAAAGATAGTCTATCACTGAAAGAAAAGGGTTAATGAGGATCAATGAGATTCTGTAGGATCATTTAACTTCAACAAATTTAACATGCATTTCACAGAAAATGGCCTCTAATGTCTTTAATGAATTAAAGCAACTTGTGATTTTTAGGTTGTAGCAGCTTAAGTTTTTAAGCTAGAGTGAAGATACTGACATACAACTAGAAGGGGCCCCTTGACCTCTGACCTCAAGATATGTGAATGTAAATGGGTTCTATGGGTACCCACGAGTCTCCCCTTTACAGACATGCACACTTTATGATAATCATGTGCAGTTTGGGGCAAGTCATAGTCAAGTCAGCACACTGACACACTGACAGCTGTTGTTGCCTGTTGGGCTGCAGTTTGCCATGTTATGATTTGAGCATATTGTTTATGCTAAATGCAGTACCTGTGAGGGTTTCTGGACACTATTTGTCATTGTTTTGTGTTGGTAATTGATTTCCAATAATAAATATATACATACATTTGCATAAAGCAGCATATTTGTCTACTCCCATGTTGATAAGAGTATTAAATACTTGACCTACCTTTTAAGGTACATTTGAACAGATAAAAAATGTGCGATTAACTTTGGACAATCATGCAATTAATTGCGCTTAAATATTTTAATTGGTCGACAGCCCTAGTTTTTATGTTTGAATGCCTTAATATGTTTTGAATCTATTACTAAATGCTCCAAAAGGTTATTTGGAGTGGAGTTTAGTTGTTGTTATGGTTACGTTCAGAGCCGGGCTGAGCAAAACTCAGAGGAGTGACTTGTCACTAGAATGAGAAAAGCTGTTTCACCTTAAAAGCCGGCCTACCGTAAGTGCCTTAGCTGAAGTCGTGGCTGTCTTTGGGGCTGAACCCCCTTCACTTTCATCATCAGCATGTTGCAAGCAAGACATGGGAGTTGTGGCATTTATTCACCAACAAACAGCCTAAACTGTACGCATGCTGCACTGCTACGTTCACAGGTATAACACGACCGATAACGTCTTACTTGACCGCACACGTTATGTCGCACACAGCGACATACCTCGATAGCACGCAAACTTAATTTCCTTCCTCATAAAATAATGGCAAATTTGATTATTTAAATTGTGCATTGTTTACAGCTATATGTTTTATGCTAGCAGTCCTCTTCTTCATCGCCTTTGTTTGGGCATTGCTACGTTTGTTGATGCGTCACCGCCACCAACTGTCGATCAGTGGAACAGCATCAAACTGACGACAGGATCGCGTCGTCCTGAGTTCTGTTGTTTGTTGTAGAATGCTTTGACACTGAAAGTGAACACCCAACAACCAGCCTCGTCCTTATTTGCATCACACACCTTCATTTAATCTGTTTGCCAGGCTCCAATCTATTGAGAGGTCGTAGGATAGTTTCTATGAAATGAAGGACTGTTTGTCATTGGAGCTTCTCATTTTTGATGAAGCCATCGCGGAGCCAAGCAAAACCTATTTTGACACCAGTTATTTCTGCTCCCGTTGCCGTCAGTGCCATTGCACTGTGTTGCCACCTTCTGTCAGTGACAATGAAGGATATCCAGGTCATAGCTAACAGTCTGCCACCCAGGAAAGAGAGGAGGCTGCTTCAGAAAACTGGCTCTCCGGGGCTGGCCTTGTTGAGGCATGTTGGTATCCATGTGGAGCAGGAGACACTCTGGGATGGACTAACACACGACTCCCATGTTTCCATTAATGGAAAAACCAATTCCTTTTTGGCCTTTCTATTACCTTTGAACAGAACACGGGTCCCGGCGTTATTGCACCAGATAGACTAAACCAGAGGTGAGGTGCGGAGACCTGATGTATGAAAGAAGCAACAAGCTTTTGTGTCGCACCGCCTGCAGCAACTAAATAAAAGGTGGTCATTGATGTTTTTTTTTTTTTATTTGCCAGACGTGAATCACAAAGGTGTACTTCAGAGAAAAGTCAAGTAGCAAACATCAATACAGAATGAGGTTTGGGAGAGATGCTTGTGCTAAAAACCGTTTCAACACCTCTTCAAACTGTTATACCCCTGATGAAGTGAAAGAGACTTCTTGAATTGGTGAGGGATGTTTCAAACTATGAGGTGATAAAGGTCTGGATATTCATATGTCTGTCTATCAGTGATTTATCCTCTCCTTAGAAGGTCTTTTAACTTACATTAGGGACTGTTTGAAAATGATTAGTGGGGGAAGAGGGTCAGAAAAGTGGGCGAGGTATGTGTTTGCCTGTTTGCAGTGAGGATGGTAGGGTGTTTTTTTTTGGGAAAGCAGTGGAGGGTCTTTAAGTTGTCTATGCTCCAGCTTTTTATATTTTATTTCTTCATTTCTCTTGAAAGATTCACTATAAAAATAGATTTAATCAGTAAAATAGTTATGTCTTTTGTGGATGTAGTAGGTAAAAGGTGCATTTTTCCATATGCATAGTACAACAATTCTGTCCCAGGTCTTTATTTTATGCCTGCTAGTAGGATCGATGTATCAGTGTTGTTATATATTTCTGTGCCTGTGCCCCGCTCTTTATTCAGCTACAGTGGTAAGAACTGTTAATTTAGGAGCTCCTGGTTGGTAGAGAGGAGCCGGAGTGCTCTGTAAACAGGACCAGGGCAGGAACTTCAACCCTCTGTCCGGCTTTGATGCCCCTCTGAAAGATGTACGCCCATCTGCCACAGCGGCCTCGATGCCCCGCCCGCACTGCCCCCGCTGATTTCTGCCGCTTTCCTTTCAACACGTTTTTTAGACTCCAGGGTCTTTTGTAAAGATTCTGATTTCTTATTGGGCAAAACAAGTGAAACTGTGCAAATAACACGTGGTGGGTTTGATTTCTGAGTCTGGTATGAACCGCTCGAAAACCGCTGGTTATTTACGACGATAGTTTGAGACCGGGACACAGCCGATTGCGGCCGCCGGACCTGATCACGGACACTCTCGGCAATGCTTGTGATTCCACCAGACGCACCGCTGCACGTTTCAGAAAAGTATCAGAAGCACCTCTCTGCTCTGCTCCAATAAAAATATGCACTTAGTCTATTTTTAACGGAGCCGCGACGCCTTGCACAGAGTGCAAAACATTAAACAGCTTTTTTTTATTCATTTATTTCACTGATACCTTTATTATTATTTTTATAACCCTTAAGTTAAATTCATTATTTCTGTGGCCTTAAAATCATTGTTTCATTTGATGGCCTTGCTGCTCTGGCATTTGGCCTTTGTGCCGTCAAAAAATTGACAACACCAAAGGCCAAGTGGTCAAGTGCCAAGGCCATGATGAAATTCTTGGCCTGAACAGGGTGCATCATTTGTTATGTTACCAAAATTTCAACCCAATTCAACCTCTAATGTGCTATTTGAACTATGTAAAACTTTCTTGACATTTTAAGCTTTACATCAGGGTTGAGTGAATATGAAAAACCCTGGGGAGGATATACAGTATAAGGTCCTTCTCCGCACCGCAATCATTTTCATACACTACCTTTTATTAAACATAAAATCCAATGTAAATGTAAGCCATTAAAATATTTGTCAGTTGAAAAATAAGATTGTTCAGTACATAGTCTGGCATTTACGCAGACATTGAACATATTTATTTCAATCTGATTACCATTTTAACCACCATAAGACTATTCTTATTATGTCGTCGGGTTTGTCCGTCCAGCCGTCCGTACCATTCTCCTGAACAAGATATCTCAGGAACGCCTGGAGGAAATTTCTTCATATTTGGTACAAACGTCCGCCTGGACTCAAGAATGAACTAATTAGAATTTGGGGGTCAAAGGTCAAGGTCACTGTGACCTCACAAACCAAGTTTTTGTCCATAACTCAAGAATTCCTATGCTAAGTCTGACAATTTCACACCAATGTAAAAAGGATAAAATGATGAAGTGATGACATTTTGAACAGACATGGTGTAAACTGCAACTTTATTGGTTGGCGGAGTAATCTATTTTTGTTTTTCAAAATAACATACCATTTTTAAAATTTTTATTGCAAGACATCTGTAGTAAAGAAGGAGGCAAGAGATGGACTCAGTCTTGGCTGTGTACCATCTGCTGTAGCTTCTGTACAGGATCTACTGTATCTCTTGTGCATCCTGAATATTACACTCCCTCTGCCCTCTCAGCATTAGCAGTAACAGCAATCTGTGCAAACTAAATGACAATGGTATCTGAACTCCAGTAAACATCCAGTCCACATATCCAGCTGTGATTCTCCATTAGAGGACACGGAGCATCAAGAACCTGCCTGACAACAATCTGTCTGTCGCACTGATCTGCTACCTGGCACGCTTAAAAAAAAAACAACGACACAGGACAGTCCAATGCAAACATCAGGTTTCCGGGGACTTCCTCGATGCGTGTTTGTGTGTGTATTATCATCATAGAGAGCCGAGGCGCCTCATCAGAACACAGATGCGCCCTGATTAAGGGCGAGCGCGGCAATGACAGAACTGCATTAGTGTGATGTATGTGTTGTTAGCCAGCAAGCAGCTAATTCCAAATTTAACACCTGATTCGCACAATGCAGTCACACCTGAGTGCAAGCCAAGATTTACTACCCTTGTCAGACCGCTGATGGCTTTTATAAGTAATTTTTCGGAGTCCCCGATTCATTCTCTCACGGCGTCGCTGATAATGAATTATGATTCTGGGTCAGGATTCAGCTTAAAAGCAAAATTATAGTCATTTGGAAACTGGGTTGGTGTCAGATAGTCACTTCGCTGGAGGGAAAGCCCCCCCCCCTCCCCACCCGTGAGGTTTCTTGAAAGGCAGAAACCACTTTTTGTAGAAGACAAAATTCATCTTCATTTCGGCAGACGCAGCCTGATTTTGCATAGACACGGTGCAGTCTGGCCCGAACCCGGAACTGCAGAAGTGACATTAGGCAGGTACTTTGCGTAGTTTCCTCACATAATCAGCATGGATAGAACATCTAATGCTGTGCTAATGGGCGTCACAGAGACTTCCCTGTTTAATGCTCATTTCCAGTGATTCATAATGACAGTGTGCGCGGCCCTGGTGATGGAAAACAAGGGTGCTATTCATGTCAGGCACCGCAGGCTTTTGTCTGCCGACAGGTTGTGTGATTTTGAACAGGTGTATGTGCTGCCTTGTCCCATCTGGCCTTGGTATATTACCCAACCTGCTATTTGTCCCGTTTTATACCTCTCGCAGTGAAAGAGCCATGTGCTGGCGTGTGTGTATGTGTGTTGTTTTTTAGTGGTGTTGTTCCAGGTCAAGCTGGTCCTGTATAATCACCGTTGTGTCAGCAGCCCGCCCGCTCATCACTGCACAAGGATACCAGCCTCTGACATTGACCCCCGCCCCCTCCCCTCCTTCTCAACACACACACATAGATGAACACATATACACTTCTCAGGGTTACAACACCGTATGTGTGTGTTCTGTGACGGACCCGAGTGCGTTGGAGTTCAAGCAGTGGTCTTATTACCACAAGCGTCTCTCAGATGAGCAAAGGTGGCTCGGTTCAAGGATTGTGGAAACACGTGCTGCCTTAAAGAAGCACCATATGAGCTTATAGATGATGTTTGCTGAACATTCAGTACCGTAGCCATATTAGTTCAGTTACTTTAAAGTAGCTTTCTTGTAGACTGAAGATCCAGTATGGGGTTCAGCAGTGATTGGTACTTGTTAGGGGGTGGAACGGTTCACAAAATTCACGGTTCGGTTCATATCACGGTTTTGGGGTCACGGTTTTTGGTTTGGTTCGTTACATTTATATCACAGCGAGGAGGTCATGTTCTGATTTCAACATGCTTTTCATTTATTTGGCAAAAATAAGTTAACAAATGTTTGCCTTAACAAAAGTATGGCTTACATAAGGAACATCAACTCTTCTTCATTGACAAATCTTAATTGAAAGAATAAAGTTTTCTACAGTAATTAGTACAAACAAAAAATGCAGCTTTGTTATTTTCATTTAAATATGATGAAATTATAAACTAAGGCCATACAGTATAACATACAGTATTTCTAAATTCCCGTGATTATCAGCTCTTAATTGAAAAATTAGTATTTCCGCTCAAAAAGTGCAGTATTTGGAGGAATACGGTTGGATTTCTGTGCCACTGTGTTATTTAAAAATAATTAATAAATATAAAACACATTACAGGGATTGTGCCGTTGCCCCTCTCCAGTTTCCAATGAGTCACTGCTTGTGTCAGTGCTTCAGAGAGACGCTCACTGTGTGGCTCTCATAAAAGGGGGCGCGTCTTTATCTCCCGCTCATTCAACAGTGGCTCATTGGTCATAATTCTCACTATAACAGTTAAAGCACTCAAATACTGACATATTGTCAATAACAACAAAAATAAATTACGAAAATGAAATCACAAATGTCTGTAATGTAAACGTAATGTTCCATCTTAAGGCTGGTGGTGCATCCTCAACTGCTGCTTATGCTAGTTTACACAGGGCAGGCACAACAGACTAACATTCACACATGAAGGCTCACGCACTTTGACCATATGCTTTAATTCTGTATTATTTACGATGGCGTGTGGTCGTATATGCAGCGATAAACACTCTTATAGCATTAGATATTACTTTGGCACGGTGTGAATCTGCAGTGGGAGGCTGTCTGAATGCTGTGGGGGAACGGACTCTCCGTCCAGTCTGCTTTTGTTTCGTTTTGCTGATCGACACATTCGGATGATGTCATCGTAATTAAATGTTTCAAGTGTCCACATATAAACCCGACTTCAGTTGAAGAGTTTCGGCGTACAGTTTGACACAAATCGTTGTCAGTTTAGCTTGACTTTCATGAGCTGCCGCACCACGACAGCGCTGCTACACCGGGTAAAACTCACGCTCCACTGTTTCTGTTCCATGCGTGCGAGTAGTAGACATAAACAGCTGTTTGGGTAACGTCGAACCGAAAGGATGTCGTGGACCGAACTGAACGGTTCGGGTCAAATACACGTACCTTTCCACCCCTAGTACTTATATCCCATGAGGCACTTCTGCAGTTGTTAGGGGGGACGTTAAACGAGGGTGTGGGGTAGAAATTCTGATTTTATCAACCAAGTACACACACATTTGTGTTAAGGAGAAAAGATACATCCAGATTGGATACAAATTGACACAAATTATGATGATTTTTAGAAAATGTGTTGTTACAGTGATCGATAAGCTACCAAGTATGATCGGTTGTACTGTGCAGTCAACCTGAGTGAGTTGCAAGACATTGACAATGCATGAAAGCTAGTTAGAAAGCTACCAGAGAAGTCAAATTAGTTAGCTAAAAGTAATGGATAAACAATTGAGATAGTTGGCTAAAGAAAATAAATAAATGGTAGAAATAGTTAGCTAAAAATAATGGATAGATACTTGAAATACTTAGCTAAAAGCATAGACTGTATATAAGAAGTTGTCACTGTGACATCACTCATTGGTTTGTGAACTATGGTTCTGAAGCCTCGAGTTTGGCGTTTTGGCCGTCACCATCTTGGTTTTTTGCAACCAGAAGTGACATGAGAGGGTGGAGTTAAGTACAACTGAATGATAAGATATTTGTAGGCGACCAAAATGTTACGAATGTTAAGAATGCAAGTTTAAGGCACTTCAGCATTGGTTTCACTTTTCAGACCCGGAGGTTACCGCCTGACTAAAAGTTAAAGATAAATGGTCGAAAGGCCTAACAGGTGGGGTCAATGAAGCGGTACCTGAGCTCATCTAATAGGAACATGGAGGTACATCAGATAAAAAAGTTTGTAGGTATACTGGACTCCACCGAGCTTCGCCCCTCCTACAGCCACTGCTGCATGTGCATTTGAGCTAATGGGAAATGTTTGTTTGCTGCAGTGTATGTGTTCTTGTTGGTGTGTGTGTGTATGTTTGTGTGTTTTGTGTGTGTGGGTGGGTGGGTGGGTTCCAATCGAGTCTGATTGAGTGTGCAGCTGCATATTACTTGATTACCCCACACACACACACACACACACACATGCACACACACACACACACACACCCCTAAAAGTTATCATATTTGTCTGAGCCTGTTTTTGTGAGTGAATCTGTTTGTCTGTGCTTGTGTGTGTGTGTGTAAAGTGAATGTGCCTGCATGTGTGTTTGCATTTGTGGCTGTCAGTGTGTGTGTGTGTGTGTGTGTGTGTGTGTGTGTGTGTGTGTGTGTGTGTGTGTGTGTGCGTGTGTGTGCGTGTGTGTGTGTGAGGATTTGCCCTGAGGACAGCAGTCATGCTCCATTAATTAGCACAGCAACCTGCTGACTTTCAAGTGGCAGTGGCAAAATTAACCCTGCATGTCTGAAATTTCACAGAAAAAGGCTCTGTTATTTCCCGTCTTGATTACCACTCATATTACCGTTGTTGAGTGGACGTGGGTACATCATACATACACCCTGTGTATGAACATGTGCGTGTGTGTGTCTGAGGACTGCGTTGTGCAATCAGATACCATCTCTCAGCTGGAGATCCCCTGCTGAGCGCCTGAAAACATCTGAAAAAAACAACAACTGGCTTTCCTTTTCGTCAGATTGGAAAATGCAATCATAACAAAGTGGCGGCTAAATTGTATATTTTTTCTCTTGAGAGGAGGAGGAGGGTGGGTGATATGAAATAAACAGATTTCTGGTGCATGCAGACACAGGAGACTGTTAAATACTTTCTACATTAACATTTCAAATTCTGTGGAGGATTGCCGGGGAGGGGAATCGCGTCTTCACTGTTAGGCCTATAGTTTGATACAGTGTCTCACAGATCCTCCTTCAACTGATGACTGGAGTCCAAGCGAATGGGTCAGCTCTCGAGTTTTCACATCTGTCAATGGTGTTTTTGAAGTGCCGCTCTCTGTTCTCTCCTTTTCCACCCTCCTAGCATTTGGCTGCCTAAAACTCTTACGAGGTACTTGCGAGTTACTGACTCTCTGGATGTGTATTGACCTCGCAGTGCACTGCAGCTACATACAGTACAGTACGGAGGGGGCGGTGATGCTCCTGGCTCTCCGGTTAGAGGTAGGAAAAGAGAACGGGGATGGCAACAAAGGTAGAAGTGCAAAGAGAAAAGGCTCATATAAAAATAGCTTCTGTCAGAAAGCTATGACTTTGAATTTTATTTTCAGCTTAGTAACTTGGGGCTCAAGAAGATTAGTTAGCTAAAAGTAATTGATAAATGGTTGAAATAGTTAGCTAGAAGCATAGACTGTACATAACAAGTAACTTAGTCAGTGTGACGTCACCCATTGGTTTGTGGACTACAGTTTTGAAGCCTCGAGTTCGGTGTTTTCGGCCGTCGCCATCTTGGTTTTTGAACGTTGCCATCTTGGTTTTTTGCAACCGGTAGTGACACGAGGGGTGAAGCTAAGTACAACTGAATAAGACCAGAAGTTCTTCACAGATCTAGCCTCTTAATTCTGCTCTCAGAGTGCACCAAATTTATTCATTTAGTTAATTTTAAAATGTACCAAATGTTCCTTCTAAATGCATGTTTCCAAAGTCGATGAGTAATGGTGTTGAATAATTGTGCTCTCAATAGTGATTAAAATAATCGTGATTATGATTTTTGCCATAATCAAGCAGCGCTAGTACTATGTAACTTTTAAAAGTGGAAGTAACATATTCTTCCTCTTACAAATCAAAAGTTGAATTCACAAGAAATAAAACCCTCCCTTGTTTAATTCAGTACACTCTGGGGTATTTACTGCTACAGCCTAACTTGGTCTGGTATGACCAGTAGCTTATGGAGGCTAAAGCTAGTTTATGTCAGCAAACGTGCTTAAAATGGACATTGCTTAGTCAGTTGGCTGACTTTTTCACTCCTCTCGTGCCACTGTTGCAATATATTTTTTATTTATGGAATATAATATAAATAAGTATGTTTTCTTCAGTATGTAAAATATATATAATCACTTCAAAATAAGAATAGTGTTTTTGTTACCTTAGAATGAGCCGTTTATATCTACATAGGGAGCGAGTTGTTGCTCCACGGAGTCCGCCATGTTGCACCGCCATGTTTCTACAGTAGCCCAGAACGGACAAACCAAACTCTGTTAACATTTCCGGCTTAGGCCGGAGTGGATAACGTTACTCGCTGCCATCACCGCCACTCTCTCTCTCTCTTGCTTCACCACTCACTTCCTTTGTACACACACACACACACACACACACACACACACACACACACACACACACACACACTTTAAGCACTTCACTCTTACAACAAGTGGCTCTAGATAGGGTCATTAGCGTTTTCGCGTCGGCCATCGTAGTTCTCCAACACGCTTGGCTAATGTCACTTGTGGCCACAGTGGCTGCTCAGCAAATGTTACAAAGTCTGGCTTTTAGGTAATAATACCAGCGCTACATAGTTAAGAACTATTTTTTGTTTATTTTAGGGCTACGTTTAATGATTATTTTATTTAATTGTAAGTTTTTTTGGTACATTGATCAGTCGTTTAGTCTATAAATTGTTCTCATAGTCCACAGTGTCATCTTTAATTACTTTTTCTCAGTTTGCCGCACTGTTGTCTGTTCTGTCGAAGTTAAAGAGCCTGTTGATTTCTCTGTCTGCTCAGCCGTGGTGGCTGTCACTTGCTAATGCTATTTACCCTGTCATCCCTCTGCTTATGCTAAACAATACACATTACTGCCGCTGGGTCTGTTGAACGCATCCCTTCCTGCGTGTTAAGAAGATGTGTCTCCACCTGAGCGACGGCATATTGAAAAGCTTTTAAAATGAGTTTGAAGCACAGGAAGGAGTGACAGGCGGTGGCAAACGGACGTTTTTGTCTTCATAGATATCCGATTATCACTTTAAGTGTTCTGATGGGAGGCTGTAAAGATAAAAACATAAAGCGTGTGTGTGTGTTTAGTGCTTTCCATGAGAGGTGGTGTTTGGCCGCTGTCTGCTGTCATCAGTGTGGCTCCTCAGTGAGTGGCGCTGACAGTTAAGCTGGCCTGGATGCTGTCACATGTCCTTGTCAGTCCACTCTGAGTTAGGGGACGCACCTCGCCATTGTCAGCTTCTATTACCTCTTCACACACACACACACACACATACACACACAGTCTGCCCTCTCCATGCTATGCACAATACAGTATATGCTTCAAATATGCTCACAAACACAGAGAATTCTCAGACTCTTTCCTCTGGCTTCATGCCCGTGGCGCTAGCTCTTTCTAGTTTTTCTTCACTCACAACACGTGCGCGCACACACACACACTTCCAGGGGGACCTTGTGACCTTCCCTGTCTGCCCCATCCTGCCCCTGTCCATGTTAAGTGTCAGTTCTCCCATGCCATCACGCCCAGAGCTGCCGCTCCCTCAGGGCCGGATCAGAACCGGCTGTACTGGGCCAGAACTCCTTGCCAGCGCTCCCAGCGCCACACCGCCGCTCATTTACCACCTTCCTCAGAAAGCGGCGCCAGTAGCCTCCGCGTAAATCGTCTTTATTTTCAAACACCGAGGAAGAAGAGGCCCTGGGAGAGAGGATACCGTGCCTGGAACCGTGATTGAAACAACCAGGGGGGTGTGCTCGCTTGTCGCCTGAGCTCATTTCAAGACGTTTGGCATCCAGCGTTAGCAGCGCAGATCAGGCTCGCCTCCGGTGGAATATAAAATGTTGCCTTGTCTCGCACTGACAGCGCCGTTGTCACATGCAGACTCAGGAGAAGTCAATAAGGCTGTCGAGTGTTTCACAGGTCCTGCCAGTCATCAGATTCCAGCATCGACTTTTTTTGCAGCTTTAAATCCAAATCATTTTCTGTTTTTTTTTGGCGGGTTTGTTTTGGTCTAAGTTAGAGTTCAGTGTTTTCTCATTTTGGACTGTCACAACTTGTGAGCATTGTGTTTATGACGTGTGGATCGAGTGTGCGTTATCACGATATGGGGATCTACAAAGCCTGGCATCCAATTTCCACACGCTTATACCTAACACACAAACACACACACACACACACACACACTTTTCTGTATTTCTATCCACTTTTCTCTCTTTTCCAATTCAGTAACTTTTCTAGTATGTCTGTTTATTTGAGCACTGGTCCATGACTTTTGTATGAATGACATTACTGCATGCTCTCCGTGCTCACTGGAAAATGTTTGAGTTATTATGCTGAGATTTTGATGATCTGATTTCATGACTTGGTGATGGTTTCTTTTTATACCACATGCTTAAATACAAAGTCATTCTTTTGATATTGTTATGGCTTGAGTGAAGGCTTTGTCAGCACATGCTGAAGTGGTTCTGCTGTAACGTAAGCTGCAAACGTTAGCATGTCCGGCTAACTAGCTTACTACATACTGTATAGTAGTAGTGTTACTTCAAAGGCCAAGTGCACCTGTTTCCCATATTTTGTGGGCTTACAAATTACATAAAAAAGACCCAGAATTCAGGATCACTGTGTAGTATTTCCTCTTTGATGCTGTTATATCAGAGTTTAAGCTAACGTCAGAAGCTTTGTCTGGCTCTTTATTGGATTCGGGGAAGCTGACATTCAAGTAACCCCCGACCAAACTTGTTATCCAAGATAGCGTTACGTTTGCTAAACACATTGGTTAGTCATCATCCTAAAAGCCTTTTTTCTTGTAATGTTAAATGTGAAAGTCTAACCTTTGTCTTGCTTATGTAGTCCAAAAGGATTATATTGTGTTTTATTTAATGAACTTAACATAGACTAATGGTGTTCTGTTGTTAAGAGCCAGACAAGCATGTTTGTGTGCTCATTCTCTGAGCTGAATATCCATTAGACAGTCTACACTTTGATTGATGACTTTTGGACTAATAGTTTTTGAGATAAGTGGGGAAAAGTAACGCTTCCGCCTGAGTACAGAAGATCATTACGCTTAACGGTGTTCCGTACAGGTGACCAACGGCGTTCTGTAGAGAGCGCACAACATGATCTCAACGGCGATTAATATTATGTAAAATATTCGGCTGATTTAATAAACGTTAACTTTTTAAACTCAATATTTTGCGTAGGATTATATGTCAGAAAATATGTTTCCCTCCAAACCTTATTGAGAATGCAGTTTAGTTGTATGGGAATGTCAATTTGTAGGAGACATTGTTGTACTAGAACTAATAAGCTCTACATTGCGATATATGAACAACGCTGTTTCTTTATTGTATTGTATTTTACATGGATCAACTGGTGACGATGCAAACTTTTCAGCTCTTGCATAGGTCTTTTAGCACATAGCATATGTATCCATCAACGGTATATTTAAGACCCTATTACGGGTTCTTATTTTAAAACATAGCCAGCTTAAAACATTAAAAAGTCAGCCGGAAAACCTAATGTTAGCTCAGTAAGCTAGCAAGCTGCAGCTGATCAAACACAAATAACTGAGACAAGTTGTCATTTCAGCCAACAAATTAGCATTAGAAATGAAAAGCCTGCTTTTATTTACCACCATCTGAAACTATGGACTCATTTCAACTCAATCTCTCGATATTACAAACACATTTTTTGCTCAAGTTGGACAGATGGAAATGTATGGAAATGAGGACGGAAATGTATTTGTTGTTCGCAAATACTGATGAAGCAATGTTTGTCCGTAAAACATCTGTCCATTACCACCTTCCCAGGGATGTCCTTCATGCTGCTGCTGCAGGTGTAATCGACCTGTCATGGCTCCGTTGCCATTATTTCTGCACATCGCTCCGAGAGACCACATGAAATATGGACATTAGCTGCAACGAAAGAGCAATAACATCTTGTCTAATCGCTGCTAGACTCTGAAGTCTTTTTTTTTTGGCATTGCAGGTTTGTTAAACACTCAATATTTTTGATTTAAAAAGACTCTCTCAGCAGATGTGACACCTGTTTGATTCGCTCCCAGTTGGCCGTTTAACACGTGTAAGTCAAAGCAAATCCAATTAATCGTTACATTTATCATCCTGATGGAAACATCAAGCAAACCTCACCAGAGATCTGTTTGCAGGAAACATCTAAAACAAAGATTTATGAATCTGGCTAATAATATCTTCATCTGGTAGTATCTCATCAGTCATCAGCCGTTGCTTCACTTAATCATCAGTGATTTAGCCGATAAAAGCCAGTTTTGATGATTTGATAACGAGTGATATCAGATCCAGCGAGAGAGAGAAAACTCGTGTCGAAGAGAGAGATGTTAGGAAAGAGAAGAAAAAGAAATACCCCTCACAGCGACACCACAATAATTAGCATAGCGGGAGAGAGAGGCGCAGTGCGGGAGAGATAATCATAGCGCCTTAATGTCTGCTGAATGCTATTTATCAGCAGCATTACCCATAGTGCCCTGGCTTTTCTTCAGTTATCTCACGGTGCGGGGTGATGATGAGTCTCCCCTCTTGATCCTGAGCCATGTCAGCATGTTGTGAGTGTGTGTGTATGTGTGTGAGTGCGGTCTTTGTGACATTATATTTAACGAATTTCATATTTTTCGCTGTATTTTCTCCCCCACCTGTGTATCCTCTCGCACACATAAACACACTTACAGGCCCCCAGAGGTCCATAGTATCTTGGAGTAGCAGGCAGGCATTGCTTTCCTAATCTGGATAAGTGTCCCCAGTGCTGCTGCACGTGTTGATCTGTTCTCCAACAATGCATGTCTCTGGATGGGTTTAATGGGCCAGTGGTTGCCTGAAGGTTAGAGTAACATGGGAGATTTGTGACCTGAGGGGGATCTAAACTGAAACAATGAGAGTGGGGATTTTTTTTGTGTGTGTAAGTACCCTCCCCTCAATGTGCCATGTTTGCTTAATTTAATGTTTTCCTACGTTTCCCAGAGTGCATTTCGGCAACCTCGGAGGACTGATGTCGACAGGTTCCATTCAAATGTCAATTTTCGAAAAAGTAAGAGGAAAAGTATAATAAAGAGTTGTCAACCCTCTTACTCACAATGCAACCTGTCTTCTAGCTGCAGTGAATTCTGGTCTTACGAGGCCTCTGTCACTGGAAAACTTGACATCCTTTTCCATAATAGATTTCTCCCCCCACACCCGTCATTGTTTGTCAGTAAGTAGAGAGAAGTCCTTGGTCTCTGATTTCAAGTGACTGACACCAAAAATTCATTCACTGCTGATGTTTTATAATCACTAAAACATTGTGAGATATCAGACTCCATTGTGGGGCTATGTCTGAAGTATCTCAACATGGTGTGACGTTTGACCGAATATCCACAAAGGAATATGCACCAAAAATAGAAAACTGACACTCTTGAATGTAGGGTTTTTGGTAAGACATTGATGGGACGAACAGGTGTGGGGCTCCAGGGATGTCTGTGTCTGTCGGACCCAGTGGGAAACTTCCAGGTCTGAAAAGTGAAGCCAATGTGGAAGTGCCTTCAACCTGCATTCTTTCTAACAGCCAGCAGGGGGCGACTCCTCTGGTTGCAAAAAGAAGTCTGATTGTAAGGAAGTCTATGAGAAAATGAGCCTACTTCTCACTTGATTTATTCCCTCAGTAATCATTGTAAACAGCTGGTAGTGTGGCTATAGACTCTGAATCATTGAATGTATATAAGAAGCTGACTTGGTCACTGTGACATCACACATTGGTTTGTGGACTGCCGCTTTGAAACCTCAAGTTCGGCATTTTGGCCGTCGCCACCTTTGTTTTTGAAGTGAAGGCGAGAAACTGGAGCTAAGCAAAACCAAATGCGGAATAAGACATTTTTAGACAACCAAAATGTTACAATTAACTTTCATGAACTGAAAACAAACTGTGAAAGAGTTAAAGTTTTAAGACGAAAACACGGACAACTCCCAGATCAGCTTCACTTTTCAGACCCGGAGGTTGCCGCCTGCTCTGAATACACATTGATGTTGTTGAACCTTCTTTCACTTCGTCAGCTGTAGGTAAAGATTTCCCTTCATGCCGACACTCACTGTTGTACAGTATGTCTCCAATCGACTGGAAAGTGCAAAAAAATTACCAAAAAAAAGAAAAGAAAAGTGAGGTCTACATAAAGGCAACCTCCTCTGTCTCCTCTAATCCATGTGTATTCTGCATTTGAACGTTCATTCATTAAAAAACCACAAACGCTATCTTAGGTGGGCAGTAGCAATAAAACGGCACAATGTATCAGAGTTACTGGTGGTTGATTAATTCTAGTATATTATCTCGTTACACTCTTGTAAATACATTCACACAAATGCAGTTGATGGAAATGCTCACTGATTCATATTTATTTTGCAGAAATGTTAGAAATTAGCTTAAAACGTCACGTGGCGCCACTGTACCGTCCAGTTTAGTCGTTTCCATGACCCGTTTCACCTCACCTCACTCTCTTTTTTCATTAGCTGCCTTCCCTTTCTCCCTCATCTCTCTCTCTCCCTGTAGTGCATCTAGGGCGATCCACCTCTACACATCATTTATCACTACAAACATTGCTCATTGCTCCCAGCGCAAATATGTTTATTATTGTCATTCACTCATAGGCCATTTATTTAATGTGTTTTCTCTCTCTCTCTCTCTCTCTCTCTCTCTCTCTCTCCCTCTCCACGTCTCCGTTCATTGTGAGGAGTGAGTGCATTGTGAGGAAATCAAACACGTATTTAATGATAATGGCCTGATGTGCGAGTGAATGGAGGGAGATTGGAACAGAAACTGTGTGCTGGAAAATCAGATCCCAACATCTCCAAGGTACAAACATAATAGGAAGTCAAAAAGAATGCCTTCGCGCCTCAGCTGTTGTGAATTCTCCTTTTGTCAGTCAGGGCCCGGCCATCGCCGCCATTGTTCCGCTTTTTAGAGAAGGAATTGGATTTTTTTTTTTTTTTTTTGCCGTGGTTTTTCTTCCCGTGTCGGCGGCTGACTTCCCCTCGCTCACCGATGGGCAGACTTAATTAGGACATTTCTGAGTGATTTATTCACAAAAGGACACTGGCTGTACCTCTGACCAATTCATTTTGAATGGAAGAGGACAATGCCTTCCAGAAGTTGCTAATGGCATGTCGGGGAAAAATAAGCAATCAAGCCGCGGGGCAATGATTTATCAAAATGAATTTAGGCTTTAGATGAACTGCAACCTGTTGGTTTGCATTGTATTGGCTTTACAATATGTTTTGATCACTCTAATGAAGTCTGACGGTTGTGGGAAAACTACAAATGACTGAACCGGGACAAAGACGACGTCGCTGAGATTACAGACATGTCATTTTCTTCGATACGGTTCATATAATACTCACTGTAAAAGGATTGAGACGGTGTAGGTGTGTGTGTGTGCATACACTTGTACTCATTCCCTCAAATGACATATTGCCCTTTACCTCACCACACTGCAAATACTCCATCATGCTAACCAAGTTAATGCAAGTTATTATGGCATTTTGCCGACACGCACAGCTATCCTCACAAAGGGAAAAGGTCAACATTTTAATGGCTTTGCTCCCCGCGGTAATCGCCTTTTTTGGTTAGCCGCGCCAACTAAATGAAAAGATGTCGGGCCCACGTGTGGGGTTAACCTATGCTGCTCCATTTCAATAAGTGACGTGCCATTAGCCTTGCCCTCCACTGCGAGCTCTGTGAAATCGGGTAATCCACTGACTCACTTTGCTGCCCATCAGCGAGCGCTGGGGGAGGAGATTTCCCCGTTAAACTCTCATTTCATCACCATTATCTCAACGTGACTCTTTTCCACCATATGGCTGAAGAGCTCTGAGAATTTTGGGGGGGTGGGAGGGGATCGAGTTCATCTATGGATATGGAGTCAGCCCATCAATATTTGGCTTTTATCATTATGTACACTTTAGTACAAATGTGCCAAATGTCAAACATTGTGAATCAGTTCTTCAGTTGAAGGTAGAAACAAAAAAAAGCATCTCAAGGCATGTTCAGTTATCAAATGCTGAAGGTTTAAACTTAATAAATGCAGAATTTAAAAGGAATAGTTTGACAAAGGGCTGCACTATTAATCCAATATTAATTGCGATCACGATTTTGGCTTCTGTGTGTAACATTTCAGGGAATCTATTAGCCTAAATGGAATATAATATTATTCATAATTATGTTTTCATTTGTGTATATTCACTTCAAACTAAGTTGTTTTCGTTAGCTTAGAATGAGCCCTTTATATGTACTTAGGGAGCGGGTCCTCTTCACGGAGTCGGCCATGTTGCTCCTCCATGTTTCTACAGTAGCCTGGAATGGACAAACCAAAAACTGGCTCTAGCAAAAACCTTTTTACGTTACATGAAGGCCTCTGTAGTTGTCTAAAACTGTGGTAATGTGACGAGAGAGTGCAAAACCGTGGTACTGCCAGCCATTGTCTGACTTCCGTTGCTCCTAAAGTAGTGTTATTACGATCAGGATGGCCTCTGAGCGAGGTGAATGGCGTTACCACGGTTTTGCACTCGGCGGCTCACGTTACCGCAGTCTTGGACCGGGAGGAGCGAGCGGAGGGGTAGTCAGTTGGTTGCAATCTGCAACCGCACTACTAGATCCCGCCAAATTCTACACACCGTCCCTTTAAATTAGCTTGATCGACTGACGTTTAAAATATGTGTTCCATTTGTAGAGAACTCCGCTGTATATCAAATCAAGCGCTTCCTAAACTACCAGCCAGCCACCAGGAGGCGATCAAGACGCTTTGGCTTCACTTTTGGGGAGCTGTCATGCCGTCTTATTTTGATGCAAAGACTTGTACATTAGCAGGACTGTAGCACAACATGGAAGTGAAACCAGTGCTCTATTTCAAAGTGAAAGTGCAATACAAATATTTTGTCTCTAAAATCAATGAATAATTGTGATAAATAATCGTGATTAAAATAATCAGAATGGTTTAGGCAATAATGGTGCATCCCTAGTTTGACATTTTGGGAGATAGACTTATTTTGCTTTCTTGAACAGAACCTTCAGTGAAATGTAAGCCATGGGAGTGGTTTATTTTAATGACATATCTTAACTTGCAAGACTTAAAACTTAACATGTGGACCGCAGATGCTCAGATTATAATTGCAGTTTTGCATTTCTTCATTTCTTCACTGAAGAGTCTGGGTGTTGCCAGATAAACAAGGCAAGATTAATTCCCCAAATCTGCATTCAACTCTCAGGACGTGAGAAAAGCCTAACTAATAGGAGTAAATAGACTAAGACGAGACCTCTGAATGTAGGAAAAGAGCTCCCTGCTCCCCTCCCGTTGCAGCTCAAACCCTCCTGATTGGTTTAAGAATGCACGCTGGCGTCGATAATCAGCATAAATCCATGTGGAGAATTTCACAAAGTCCACAAGTGTGCCCTTCAGGGAGAGGAGGAGAGAGAGGAGTGACAGAGGGGCTCCGTAGTCAATGTTGTTTCCACACTAGCCGGCGCGCGTCACGTCCTAATCCTTCCCCCTGGAACCAAGGCAGCGTTAAACTAGCTGGAATGAGTGCCATGCAGGGAGTAAATGGAGGGAGACGACCGTCCACAATGGCCCTGGAAAGTGGCTGCTCTTGTAAACGGGAGGATTAGAGGGAAAGAAATCCTCCTCTCCTTGTGTAGGCGTGCCCACAGAGACAAAGCCCAGTGTTTACACTCTTTCTCTGTACCTGTAGTCCTCCGGCTTCAAGTCCACTGTGTGATCACCCGAGTGCAATAGGAGTTAGGAACTATTCATTCCATCCCATTCTATCGACCTTATGCATGTCAGCAACGAGGAGGTGCTCCGACTCCGTTACTTTGTCTTTGTCATATTGGAAGTTGTGTGAGTGTGGCCGTTCAAAATCAACCCCGTCTCCAACAAAATGACGTTCCCATACAACTAATCTGCATTTCTCATCACATGTTTTTATCTGTTCAAAATTTACCTTAAAGGGAGATTTGTCAAGTATTCAATACTTTGATTAACATTGATGTGGGCAAATATGTTTGCTTTATGCAAATGTGTATATATATTTATTATTGGAGATCCATTAACAACACAAAACAATGACAATTATTGTCCAGAAAACCCTCACAGGTACTGCATTTAGCATAAAAACATATGCTCAAATTATATCATGGCAAACAAGCAAACAGCTGTCAGTGTGTCAGTGTGCTGACTTGACTATGACTTGCCCCAAAACTGCATGTGATGATCATAAAGTGGGCATTTCTGTAAAGGGGAGACTCGTGGGTACCCATAGAACCCATTTTCATTCACTTATCTTAAGGTCAGAGGTCAAGGGACCCCTTTTAAACGGCAATGCCAGTTGTTCCTCGCCAAAATTTAGCACATGTTTGGAGCGTTATTTAGCCTCCATCGGTACCAACATGGTTGGTAAGATTGTCATTATTCAGATGGCAGTGCATTGGTTAGATGAACTAAGTTCTATTACTAGCTCAAAGCACCGCTATGTCTAAGTACATCCTCACAGAGCTGCTAGCTTTGGGCTAGAGTAAGTCTTGTTTAATACTTTTACATTTTAAAAACATGTAGTCTCGCAAAATATCTTTTTTTTTTTTTTTTTTAAACTAACCCCTACATCCTATATACCCTTTTTATTTTTCTGTTAATTCAATTCTCTGTTGGTTAATAAATCGTTAGCACTTCCTGTTATTCCCACCTTTTTCTAACTATTTATTTTCAGTGCAGCCATACATACATCCTGCCTCTCCTCCCTCTCTCTCCCGCAAATACATATCAAGCATGTCGCGGCTAATCGTGCGACCGCTGTCTTTCCCGCCGTCATATTTACTCTTTTAAGTGTGCTCATTAAGTGCTGGCCCTTGAGGTCTATTTGCCATTTGCGCCACTGCCCGCCATTTGCATTCCGCACCCGACGCCCTGATAAATGGGAAACAGGCTCTCCAGGTAACACGGACGGGCATGACTGGAGAAAACAGAGCAGCCCACCACCTCCACTACCCACAATCCCTCCCTCCTTCTCTCTAGCCAACACTTTACTGATGCTCCACTCCTTTTCTGCTTTGCCCTGTTGCACTCTCTCTTCCTCTTTGCTTCTTCCCACCTGCTTTGCTGCCCCCCATTTGTCCGACTCCCATCCCTCCTTTTTCCCATTCCTGTCAGTTTGACTTTTACAGTAATTTCATTTTTTATATTCCCTGCTCTCTTCTCTGTTACTCTCTGATATTAGCAAATGCAGATGTTTCTGCACTCTCCTGTGCATTCTTACATGCACGCAGTGAGTGGTTGCGTCTTTTTTATTTTCCAAATGATTGGCATTTATGGCGCCCGAGTCATTGGGGAGTCATTGTCGTGTCTGTTGCCACTGTATATTGGACACCTGATGATCTATTTAGAGATCCATTGAGCTAATTAGCACTTCGTTTTCAGGTCCTGCAGAGTCTGATGACACATAAGTAACAGCACATTTCATTATGCTAATGTTTGGCAGGAAAAGGTGTGGGCTGAGAGCCGTGGGTGGGACTGTGCCTCGTGTTGTGGGAGTGTGTGTGTCAGCAGCCTGTGTTTGGTTGATGGAGCCATTCAGTCTCGTAGACATGCCCCCCAGAAATACCGTCTGGTAATGTCTGCGCTCTTCCAAGGTGTCTGCGATGTGATGCCAGAGCGCCCTCTTTTTCACATCCTGCACAACAAACAGCCATAAAGCCTCGTTCTCAAATTCAAAATGATACACATGTAGCAAAACTGTGCAATCAGAAAAAAATAAAACAACAGGCCTTGGTATTTTTTTGAATGTGGCATCTAATCAGCGATGCTCCTCAACCATTGTCAAAAGATTGCCTTCCAAATGTTCCGAGAGTTACAAAGTATAGCGGAGCGAAACGTCGGAACACATGTTCATTAATAACAAGTCTTTGGTGTAAATATGGAAGCTAATCAGACAAACCTCGCCTTATGAGGTAATCAGGAGAGATGTGTGTGCGCGTGTGGGTGCGTTTGTGTGTGTGTGATCGGGCTCCCAGGTAATTATAGCAGACAGCTGCCATGGCATCCTGGATCAGTCCCACCTCAACAAGCCACAAACACACACTTTGACGTACACACACACACACACACACACACACACACACACACACACACACACACAGAATGGGTCCCACGTCAACATGGAATCATTATTAGCGGGCTGATGCCCAGATTTGTATCATTTTTATTCGCCGTCTCAGACAAGCCCGGGCAAATTGTGTCTGCGACGCATCCAGAGTGGCTTGTACCGAGATGAGATGCACCTGCCACGGAGAGCAAAGCAGAAGGAGCTGTCGAGATAGCGGGGAGACAATGATTTCAAAGATGCGGACGCTGTTATGCTAAACAATTCCCTTCCTCGTGTACAATGTGGGGAGATAGGGACGCCCGTTCGGTCTCAACCCGGGCCGACAGAGGCTGGAAACGCGGGGCAAGGATGTGGTTCTCCATCTTTATCCTCTCTTCTTCCCACACCTGATCTCTCCCTTGATGCACCCTGATCTGTCAAAACACCCCTCCTGTCTTTTCCTCCCTCCTTCCTCTCTGCTGTCTGTCTCCCTGTTTCTAGTCGGTGCTGTGTTTCGCCAGGCTTGGTGTGGTATCATGCCTGCATGCATCATGGACCCGCTAACAAATTACATAGAGTAGCCACTCCGCTTCCCCTCTCACTCAGCTGTCAAGTGGAGCCACTGGAGCATTTTCCCTTCTCTCCTCTCTCCTCTCCACTCTCCATCCATCTATCCATCCATCCCTCCATCTCGCCATCCAGTCTTCCCCCTTCCTGGCAAGCTTCTTCGCCTGCTCACCCTCATGCTCCACACACCCCCTCCGCCCCCACATTTCCTCTACCTGTACACCCATCAGGGACGCAGAAGTGATCTCCTTCCCCTTCATCATTCTCCTTCATTTATCCATCCATCTAACCATCCCTTCATCTTTCCCCTCTTCTCAGCTTTCCATCCTCCCGTACAGACACATTGAAGATATCTAGCAAGAATCTCTCAACAAGAGCCCGGTTGAGTTTGAATTCATTCCAGATTCAAAAGAATATACCGTAAAAACCCCAATTAGATGCCGAGTCCCTTTTACTCGCTGGGTGTGGCTACACGTTTTGACAAATAAACACAGGTTTAAAATGAAACGCCGGGTAACTTTTGTCAATATGGACATCCATAGATTCTCCACAATTCAGTCGTTCAGTTAATTTTACAGAAACCATGAGCACCAAAGTATGATTCATACAGATTTTCCGGCACAGTGTTCAAGAGAGACGGAAAAAATAAGTGGTGACTTCCTACCTTTTGAAGCGGTCATTAAGTCTGAATGTGTCCATTCCTCGATTATTCATATTTCTTTAGTCCATAAGGGTCCAAGGATTAAAAGAATCAAAACTTTTTTCGCTTCCAGTGATCACGGTTACGGTGATCAACCTCTTTATAGATCAAACAGCTTGGAACAGAATCAATCCTAAACATAAATAATTTGCTTCTAGTAATCAAGTAGTCCGCTTACAGTGTTCATTTTGGGTCTTTTCATACAGGGCAACATATGAAGAAACATTATTAAAACTACGTTACAGTACCTTTAGTTGAATTTTTGTTTTGTTTTTTACTTTCCTCCCTTGATGCTTTGCCTCACGGACTGTCTGCTTTTCGGCTGGATACCTGAGGCCGGCGCTGCATGCAAATTGAAATCATCACGGGAAAAGGAATTTCTCTGAATGGAAAAACAAATGTGCACGGGGGAAAGCACCTGTGTTTGAAGCTGCCCTTGTCAAGTGGATTGATAATGCCTGGTCACGTAATGCACATGCAGACCGGCGCCCGTCTCCCTCCATGCCCCTATCGGGTGGGTGAGCGAGCAAGGAGCCCCGGCAAAGAGGGCGCTGTTCATCTGAATGCGTGCTCACGATGCAGAGAGAGATGCAAAAACGGCACTGCCTCACCCTCAGTGAGGGAGAAGAGTTGACAGCGAGCCAGTAAATAGTGAAGCGGTCCGTTTCATAACGTCACGTAATAAATATACAAATGTCAATTAGATGGTAATCTGCATGATAATCATCCACTTATAGTGATCGATTTGACCCGAACAGACGTGATAAGCAGTTTCCACTGTGTTGTTATGTGAAGTCCATTACTCACTGTCTGCTAACTTTGTCGTCAAATGAAGACCACACTTAAAACTGACAAACAGTAATTTCTCTTCTTCCTGCACCATCTTGTTGGGTATGCTTGTTTTTGTTACCTTGCCCGGCTACAAAATAAGTGTCCCCACCTTTCTCTATTTAGTTTTCACCCCCTTTTCCTTTTCAGTATGCCAAATAGGCTCGTTGCTGACAGGCAGGTGTGTCTTAAGAGGATAAACAGAGGTGTTGAGTCGGTATGCCGAGGTCGTAAGATGAGCCTCATTAACTGTCTCGGAGCTAGATCAAATGAATGATTCATAATTGATTTGTTATTTGATAGCCAAATTTGTATACAAGTAATAATCATACTGGTTTAAATAAACTTAAATAAATGTGATAGTATTTCCTATCTTTGCTGAGCAAGAGTTTTGTGCTAAAGGAACTAAAGGCCTGTCCCATATAGACACCTTTCCCAAATAAAAGCCTGTGATTGAAACGAATACAAGCCGTGACTATTAATTGGAGTTTTTTGGTAGTTCAACTTATCACCATCAATTTCAACTGCTTGCTCTCAAAGGTGACTAGATGTATGTTTGTGTGACAAGAAGACATGAAATACTACATCTCATAAAAGAGTAGGAGCAGTTTGATACAGTGGACAGAAGGCAAACTCTTATTCTGCCTCAATAATAACCTTTTTTCATGCCCCGCTGGCAGCTCGAGGTGAGTAAGCACCTTAGTCATCAAACACTCCCTCACATGTAATAACTCTTATCAAAACTTGTGTTTAGGCCAGAAATGTCTGGAAGCCAGGTAAGAAATGTAGTTATCACAAAGGTGTGTTGAACATGTACACAGAGCTTGCAGCGCCCTTTTGCATGATGTGCCGTCGTGGGCAGAAAACATGGGTTGGTTTCCTCACTTCAGCCTGAGATCAGATTGGTGATCACAAATCACTGGGTGGATCCCTACTACACAACCCACATCAGACATAACAGAGCCCCACATTTACACTTGTCATTTCATGTCTCATATCCAGACAAATTTCAGGTGCAATGTATTACTTTTTTGCTTACTGACCTTAAATGTGTCCCAGCCCACCTCTTTAATTCTCAATGTTTTATTCAGTAATGTTCCAAAAACGTGCCTCTCCACAGCCTTAATGGGCAAAAGACAGGTGCAAAGAAGTTGTCTTAAAGGTGCTAAATTTGATATCCAGAGCATTAATATAGCAGCATACAACTATTTGCTATGTAAAGATATAGCTCTCTACCTGAGTAGAGAAATAAGTCGCTTTCCCTCTGTGTGTGTTGTAATCCAAGCTTCTCCGTGCTTTGTTGACATCACCGGGCCGGCCGCAAGTGCTTTTACTGCATGTTTGTGAATGTGAGCGTGCCCCATTGGCTAGTTTATAGCCGCCGCTCTGCACTGTGCTCATACGGCGGTTACAGCTGATAACGCTTTCCCAACCGACAGCGTTGTTGCGGAAGCGTAGCACCCAACCTCCGGTTCCCCCCCACTGTTAGCTCTGTCAGTAGGGTTGCCGTTGTGCGCACCGTTAGTGCTGTTAGCACCATTAGCTGTGAGCTGCTGGCATTCACAAGCATTGATACTGCTTTGGGATTCCTGTTGCATCCAGAGGGTTGGATGATATTGCATGCTTATCATGGCAGCTTTGCTACCACTTCTACATGTAGCCACATATATATCTCCGTTAGCCAGCCAGCTCACAAATTGGATTATATCTGTTTTGCTTTGCCCATGCTAGATGTAAATCTGGTTAGGCCTAATGGACGGGTTATGGTAGGAAAGAACTAGTTCGTAGGACGTGTTGTCCAATCACGTTGGATAGCAAAAGTTATAGCTTTATAGCCCGACTCAAAGGTGCACAGAAGTGGTCCAAAACCACTTTCTGCCTTTTGCTTTAATGTAAAAGAAAGAACAAAGGCCAATTTAAATTTTTGATATACAGTATGTACATTTCTTCAGCTTACAGGGACAACGACCTGTAAATGTATACTTCCAAAAATGGCTTATGGACATGGTTACATACTCCAACCAATTCCAGCGGCAGTTTGAACAATTGCACTGCAATTTATTTCCAATACTTCTTAATTGAATTTACACTTGATTTTTTTCGGATATCTATCGGACTCACTCAAGATTTATTAATTTGCTAAGTATAGAGCTAACCAGCAATGAAAACACAAATATTTCCTTTCACTTGCCACTTTGAGTATGTCCACTGATTGGCATTAATTCCAGCCTAATAATAGGCTACTCAGCAGCTGATGTTCTGTTTGATGACCTGTTTGGGGATTTGTTCTGCGATGGAGCGGACATGTGGGCAGTGAGCCTGAGTGGTGGATGTCTAACCTGACACTCAGACACCGGCGCTAAACACAGTGAGCTCTGCCAGTCTGTCTTCACGGCGGCAGAGGAGCGAGACGCGGCTGTGATTAATAGGCTGACGGTGGAGCCCTGACCTCTGAAGGTCGCCAGGTTGTTTCCTGTTTAACTAGCCACACAAGCGCGTGCACACACACACACACAGCGCGCTTATTCATAACCATATACGAGAGCGCACACACGAGCAGTCTAACGCATCGCTGCCTCTGCGCCAATTCCACCGAGACAATATCCAGTGTATTTACTGGCCACTGAAGAGCTTTGTGAGTCTCGGGTTTACTGGCGTGATAAGATGCCTTGGCTTTCATTAGCATGTCATGGCGTCATAATACTACCCCTGCCAAATGACATGTGACCAAGTCGCGGTCATAAATAACCCCCATGGTGTACTTGAAACTGAAGCTCGTACTGTATTTTACAGACGGTCGTTAATTGGTTCATATCCACTTCCTCCTCTGTTGAGAGAAGATGAGAAAGACGAAGGCCAGACTTTTTTTTTTCCCCGTTGGTCATACCGGTGGAGCCATCTGGTCTGAGTCATCATACCTAATGCCCTCCTCAACCTTTCCTGGCCTTGGTGGCAGTCAAATAGAACACGTCCTGCACCCCACCCACCTTTTGATATTGAAGGTGATCCCCTGCCTTACCACCTCCTTAATAGATCTGCCCCATTGATATGCATTGCTTTCCACCAGAGAGCAAGTCTTCCTCTCCAGGTGCTGGTGGGTGGAGTGGTGCGGGTCGTGACCCCCAAAGCCAGGAACAGAATGTGAAAGAATCTCATAGAGTCTTTTACCACATGAGCTGGATGCTCAGATAACTGTACTTGGTTTTAGTCCAGTGTTTGTTTTTGAGTGTCTGGAGTATCTGTACCTGATTAGTTTCTTGGAATTCCAACCAACTAACACATTTTCAATCCCAACTCGTCAAATACTGCCGCTTGATCAGTGCCCCCCCGGTATTGGAGACCAATGCAAGGGGAACCCCTCTTAACAAAATCATCAAAATAAAATAAACTTCCATTCTCACAGGAAGGTTTAGGCAACACAACCACTTAGTTAGGGGTTATGAAACGGTTGTGGTTGATGTTAACTTCACTGACTAAAGACTCACATCACTAGCGACTCACGGGACTGACGAAACTAACGAGTCACGTGACCAAGGGTGGCTCCATGCGTCTGATTGCGATGCTAAGGGGCACTGTCCAGTTGGCGGTATTTGACGAGTTGGGAGTGACACCGGTTTGAACCATCTAACTCCTATTACAAACCTATTGCTCTAACCTACTGCTGTTCTCCATTGGCCCAAATGTCTTGAATAACCTCAAAGTACAATTTCAAAGAAACCGGAAAATGGCTTTTCAAGGTGTAATTTTTCTATTCAGAGTGACTTCCTAAATGGTACTTGTAGGTGTAAGGAAACTTCAATAGTGGGCCAAATAGGAAAATCACTGGGGGTTCGTGGGCCACACAGAATACTGTCAATTAATGGCTACTGCAAATAACTCTTACAGTAAAATGTTAATAGATATATTGGTACATGGAATAAACTAGCCACCCACATCCCTATTCTTTTCTCTGAGCCCTCAGGAGAACTGTCGGTAAACAAGCTATGATGTAGAGTATAGACTTGTGGAGCCTCTTAACGTTGTATTCTTTCATTATGGTGATGCATTTGTGGCCCATATTAACACCTGGTTTATTACTTACTGCAACTGGTAAAGTAAGTGAATACTTGTCCGTCCATTTGCTCTGGAATTGGCATTTTCCACAATCAACTTTACGCGCAGCGCAACGCAACGCAGCGCAGCGCAGCGCAGCGCAGCGCAACCAAACGCAAGCGCAACTAAACGCAATGCAACGAAAGTAACCCTGAGATACAGTATATACTTTAGTTTTATTTATCATATCACACACATGCCAGCCTGGTTTGCAGGCAGCCTCTTGCAGGCCATAGAAAACTTCCAAAGGGCCGTATCCGGCCCGGGGGGCCGCTAGTTGAATAAGCCTGGTGTGAGGAGTGCAGGAGTGTGTTAACCAGTGAGTTATCAGAGCCAGATTGTAGTTTGCCCTGGGGATACAGGCACGGTGATGGAAGCTAAAGACAGCCTGAGGTATTCCCTAAACGTGAACGCCCGGAGGGATCATACACTACAGCACTCCTCACTTTGCACATCATTATCTAAAGGTGGAAGTGTTACTGCCATAAGCACAATGAGAGCATGCCTGGCATGTGTTTTACTGCTTTACGTCAGTATTTCTACCGCTGAACATCCGGTTTGGTTTGTCAAAATTTGCATTTGTATTTATTACAGAAGTATATTGTATTTGAAGCCTGATCTCCCGACCTTAATCTTTTTGTTTGTGTTATAAAGCAATCCAACTTGTCACCTCTGAATTATGAGGTTGCTACTGGCCTTTTGTCTGGTGGTGTTCTCTTCTTGTCTCCTCTCTGTTCCCACATTTACTTCTACTTTTTCGCCTGGAGACACCAGAGTCATCACTGTCTGTGTCTGACCTCTGAATGTAGTCACTGTCATCATAGTGTGTCTGCTGAACAAGTGACAAACTAAACAGACAAAAACCCACTGGATGCACAGGAGCACTGTAGCATTAGCATCAGGTCACTGAAATGTTCAGCGGCTAGCCAGCTAGAAACATGACATTATCATTGATTCCTACACAACAGCATTCTGTCCATGCTGTCATCTCTTCTCTGAAAATAATGTTTGCTAGCAAATGACATGAGCTGTGACAATTAAATTAGAAAGCTATCTGTTTAGCATGGGTAGCTAACGGAAACAGAGGCAGGACTTGACATTAGCTTCACAGATGGAATCGTATAGAACCAAGTTAGAGAATTCCTTTGGATATATTTTTCAAATGATATGTCCATTAGAAACAACCGTACACTAAAAGTAAGATTGTCAAAGAATAGTTTCATGTGTATAGGGAATGGGAATGTGACGTCACCGACAGCAAGTCGGCCTTACAAGGGTAAGAGTGCTATTTGCTGTTTTGTCAAAAGAACTGCTGAACTAACATAAAACACGACACATTGAACAAGCTTGAAAAGCTGAAATATAGTATATATAGTATACAGTCAGACACAAAGGTAGGCTAACGTAATGGGTTTCATTTTGCAGGATTTCAGTAGATTATATATGCAGTATTAGCCGACGTTTTCTTAGTATTCAGTTAGCATAGCATTAGCTAGCCTATCTTTGTCCGGATAATTGTGTAGTTGGCATTGGCTTGTAGATCTTAATAACATATACCTACCCTAAGGATCAATATCATAAACTAACTTCAATTTTGTAATACATGGCCCCTCTGTCAGCTTCTCTTTATATGGGCAGGTGTCTTTCTGATGATGGAACGATTGACAGATGACAGATAAATAGACCGGTGACAGATGATAGTCTATACCGTAGCTCTGAACGCCATCCCCATTCCCTATAACTGAAGGTCACTAACAGATTCTCGGCCCATTCCGGTGCTCACTGTGTAAAATGAACTATAGAGACATGTAGAAGCTACTAGTTCTCTTGGAGTTGATCTAATCTTTTACAACTTAACTGAGTGATTATTAAAATGTTACATATTCTACTGTAAAAGGAAGCTGAGAGGTGTGAAAGCGGGAACTGTTGACTGTGATGTGACTCACGGGCAAAACTCAGTTGAGTTCCCAGAAGACCTGACTTCTCCAGCAACACACTCCTACTGAGTGGACTAAATATGTACGCCGCTGACAGGCCCAGAATCTTTCAAATTGCCCAGTGTTCCCTTTTGTCCCAAGATGGCCGAGCCCGTTCTGTACTGAGCTGCAGCTGCAGGTAGTAATTACTGATTAGGCTGCGGAAAGTGGGGACAAATGCACTGTATAATCAGAGAGCCCGTCGACAGTGGGAGCCCTTCACAATGGCTTGTAATTAACAAGATAATTGGTGAGAGATGGCAAAGATTTCTTGAGTTCTTCCTTATTTGCATGTCATTTTGCTACCGAGTTCTTTATGACTTCTTTTTTTCATCTGTGAAGGTTGAGTCGCTAATGATACTGTGTCCTACGGTGCGACTCGCTTGTGTTGTGGATTCAAACTGAGCGTGTGCCGCTGAAGAGGGAAGGGAAAGCAGCGTGTTGCGGCGTGCACCTGTACACTCGCAACATCCAATATTTGTTTTGGGGGGAGTAATCCAGAGCCATTTTTCTATACAAGTGCCATTTCCACCGCTGCTCATCACATTTGTATGCGTTCCGTGAGTGTGCAACAAGCCTTTTTTGAGCAATACTTTAAGCCCTAGAAGGCTGTTTCTACATCAGAGTTCCTTCTTTTAGCCCCCGAGGACATCTCCCCGAATGTATTCATTAGTGTTATTCTTACAATGACTCCAGTAATGAGTGCTCAGGCGGCTTCCTTTCGAATACCGTTCAGTACATCACACACTCAGATAGGAAGATGTTTATCACTCCTTTTCCAATTATATTTCTCCAGATTAAGGTGTCGCCGTGGCACTTGTTTCCTTGACAACGCCGTCGTTATTTCACCCTCCTTCCAAGTACCCTTAATCTGAGCGGATATGAAAACTCTTCATGTGTATTTTTTTCCCAGTTAGCCACACTCCGTCCAACCTCTTAAGCCCACATCATGGGGTTCTTTTTTTGAGTGACTTATATGTGAAGTGTGGTTGATGCTCGACTCTCCTCTCGCTCTCTCTTCCTCTTGTTCTGATCCTCTCCTCCTCCTCCCACCTATTGTGAGTTTGAAGGGGCTCCCTGGTGAATTTCATACATGGCATTGGCTCCTTTACTATGTGGGATTAAACAAAAAAAAAGCATAGATGCCACAAGCAAACACCGTGTTTATTAGATTTTGTGTCATCGAAACTGAAGGGAAAGAGAGCGTAAAAAAAAAAAAAAAAAGAATCTACCCCGGTAAATTGATGAAGCATGAAGGGTGTTAATAATGTATAAGGTTTTCAAAATTCAATTTGGAAAATGTGCGCCGCTGGAAGACAAAAAAAAAAAGACGGCGACATAGAACAGAGTGTATATTTGACAGGTGACATGATTCTTTTTCGTGTAATTGATTTGCTTTGCCATTTGTTTCCCCCTTTTTTCATCTTTTGTGGAGCACAGGAGGCAGCTAGTGTGATAGATGAACCCGGCGGAGTTCATTTTTCCCCCCTCCACACTACTGGGTAGCCTCCAGTGCAAAACCAACACTGGTGCTTTCCTGTGCAGGTTATGGCAGAATAGTAATATTCCTCACTTAATAAACATGTGTCTCCCACTATATGTGGCTTTCCCGGTCTGCATGGCATTTAGATTGTGTTTTCCCCTTTTTCTCCCAGCGACCTTTAAGATGATTTAACTGCTCTTTTGTGATGTTTCATAAACAATGTAATTATACATAATATCTTGCATTTATTGCTGACTATGTCAAAAATACTAATCAGTCCCCTTTTTCTTTCTTTTTTTCATGTCTTCCTCGATGTTATCTTCATCAGGTAAGAACTCTCTTCCTCTCAGTTTGTTTCACTCAGTGTGGTTGTTCATATGTGTGTGTGTTTACTAGGGATGGTATCATTAGGATTTTATTGATACTACTACTTTTTTCCCTTATCGGTTTGGTTCTTTATCAATACTCTTATCAGTTCTTTTTCATTACAAATAATTGCTTTTTAATATATATATTTAAAAAATAAATAAATTCAGAACAGGATTAGAATTTATTTATATTTTAAATATAACTAAATGTTTTTAGAGCAGCAACAGTAATGTTTATAACATCAAATCACTATATAAACTAATATATATATAAAATAAATCATGGTTGCGAAATTCCACACTAACATGCTATTTAGTACGCTAAAACAGTATGTGAGATATATTAGTATGTCCGAAACCTTAGTATGAAACTAATAGTACATGCTATTTCCGGTGAAATATTACAGTATGCAATGCTGGACACTACGGCGGCATAAATATCCCGCAATGCAATAGTGACGACAATGTTCAAAACGGACGTTGACGGACAGCTCTGCATCATCAATATCGCTTCAATTTAAGTGTAAGTGTAAGATTCCCCTTCTTAAATTAATTCCGACTTTGATTCTCACAAAAACTGTCATTTTGGTCACATGAGGTTGGTAAGGGTCACCATGGTTACCCGTCTCCATCCGGCAAGGAGGCTCTCAGGAAGTGACGACTTAAATTGCCGCTCAGTGCGTCCGAAAAGACGCATACTACTGTTTATTCACACCAAAGCACGTTGAACAACGATACACATATTGAGTACGTAGAGCATAGTATGTGATTTTGGACGAAGCCACATTTTTGAGTGAAGTAAAGAAAGAACACAGACATCAGTCAGTATCAGTCCTTCCTCCTGTCCTCTGTCCTCCTGTTCTCTGTCCTCCTCCCTCTGATGATGTGATTCACTGCTGCAGGCACCACTGGTAGAGATGAGGAGGGGCTGCTGTCTCGGCCAGCAGACAAGTTTGTTTCCAAGAATTTTAAGATACGTGGCAAACTAAGCTAAACAGTTAGTCAACATACAGACGGCTTCTGTTTTAGCTTGTTTGTGACAATTCGCTGTGAACGTAGCAGCAGTGGATGAGAGACTGCAGACGGGGCAGATTGAAATATCGTTTCTCTGCATGTTGACATCATGTTTCTGCTTGTTGAACAGGTGTATTGATCAAATATTGTCTTTTTACTCCGTTTTATTGCGCTTACTTACAGTAACAAGCGTAGTCGTCATAGTTATCTTCACTCTTCACCTGCTTTACTTCACTGTCTCCTCCGCCACCGCCGCTGCAGCGTGATAATAGATTACACCAAAACGTTTAAAAGTACAGATAGAAAGAACCAATAACGTCGGAGCTTATCAATACTCTGGTCTGTAATCATTTAGCACCGGTGCCTGTTTAATACCTGGTTTCGGTACCCATCCCTAGCCTACATGTTATCATTACATGTGTTTCATCATATCTGACACTTGAGTGAGTCACTGACCTCTCACTAACAGGCCAAGGCACCTCTGTGCACAATCTCCCCGACATAACCTCCCCACCCCCCGCAGTGTGACTAACAGGTCAGCTGCATGTTGCCATACATCATGTGCATCTTGATGTGTTTGTCAGCCGCTGAGAATCATACCCCCATAAAGCACACAGTGTATCACCGTCTGCAAGCAGTGTATAATGCACAGTGAGCTTGTGCTTTCTGACTCAAGCATTATCCTCAAGGTTGGTCTCATTTGACGTTGAATCATCCTCTCACAAGTCACTGGTGCTTGTTATTACACGCCTCCTCCTCTCTCACCTCACTTTTCTGAGGAAAAGTTTGTGCCTTACTGTAGCAGCCACAGCTGCGGCGCACACCCGCAGCTTTGAACACATCGAGCACTTTTGACAATTAACAGCTGAAATAGCACAATGGCAATTGTTCACGCCCATTGTAATTCTGTTTTGTCAAACCGCACGCCTGTAGGTGATAGCCTCGCCGTCTTTTGGTTTCTCCCTTTTCACTCAGTTTTTTTTTTCTTCCCTCTCTTCCTTTTCGTCTGCTTTTTTTTTTTTTTTTTCCTCCAGAATACTCATTCAATTTTTACTGCTGTATGAGACTGGGAACAGCTTGCGGGGCGGGAGCGCAGTAATTACCACGGTTATGTCAGGCGGAGCTGGGGAACGTAGCCTGGGGAGGAGAAAGGCCACTGTGCGGTGATGGCCCCCCGAAATTAATGGAGAATTGGAAATGAATCAATAGCTAATGAAAATGTGTGTTCACTCTATTACTGCTTTTATGACGGCTGTAGCCTCGGGCGGGGCGCTTTGTCACACCACTACACAGAGAGTGGTGGCGCCCATCTATGTCTCTCTCTCCCCCCCTCTCATCATATACATCTCTGTTTCTCTCTGTGATGCTTTCTGTTTCTCTCAACCTCCTCCTCCTGCTTCTGTTTCTCTTTGCTCACAAATTAATCGAGGTATGAAAAAAGGCTTCATTTCATATTTAGAGAGAACAAATGATTGTTTGCTAAGTGTTAAATGTTAAATATGTTTGGCTTGTTTTAAGAGAAAGCATCTCCACACAATTATTTTTGTGCAGTAAGGGTTCGCTAAGCCTCCCTAGTTACTGTTTTTATGCCTGACAAAGATAACAGATTTACCACTCAGAATTCTTTTAGATTTTTCAAACAGATGTCACACAGACAAAAAGCAGGCTTCGCAAATCAACCGTTGATTTTGCCGGCTGAAATGACTACAGTAGTGTTAAAAGACTGAGGCTAGACTCACCAGTTGATGATCAACATAGAGGACAGGGAACTAAAGGAGCAGCAGTGTGTTGGTACCGCAGGGTAGAGCTCATTAGCCCTACTGTTACATACAGTACAGTATGATAAGGATGAGTTGAGATCAGACGGTTATTTGGTTGTGACATAACCCTGTTTGGAAGCCTATAGCTTACAGAAAAACACTCTTAGACAAAGAAACCCTCAGGGTATGATGTTATGGCTTTAATGCTGAATTGTCTTTATTTTTAAACAGCATGTTTCACTTTTAACGTTACACTAAAAAAGGCTTTAACGCAAATTTGTTTTAACGCCACTAATTTCGTTGATGCATTAATGCAACCAATCTTTCGGCGGTTGTAGCGGGCTCAATTTTAAATCTAGAGTGAATATACTAGTATCATATGAAACTAAAAAAAAACCTCAGGAATCCATCGGTACCAACCACGTCATACTAGCTTCTTGTGATGAAGGCTAAATAACGCTCCAAACTTGAGCTAAATTTTGGCGAGGAAAAACTGGCATAGCCATTTTGAAAGGGGTCCCTTGACCTCTGACCTCCAGATATGTGAATGTAAATGGGTTCTATGGGTACCCACGAGTCTCCCCTTTACAGACATGCCCACTTTATGATAATCACATGCAGTTTTAGGGCAAGTCATAGTTAAGTCAGCACACTGACACACTGACAGCTGTTGTTGCCTGTTGGGCTGCAGTTTACCATGTTATGATTTGAGCATATTTTTTATGCTAAATGCAGTACATGTGAGGGTTTCTGGACAGTATTTGTCATTGTTTTGTGTTGTTAATTGATTTCTAATAATAAATATTTACATAAAGCAGCATATTTGCCCATTCCCATGTTGATAAGAGTATTAAATACTTGACAAATATCTCTTTATTTCTTTATTTTAAACAGATAAAAAAAAGTGCCATTAATCACTATTAATTATGGACAATCATGCGATTAATTGTGTTATTTGAATCGATTGACAGCCCTATAGTAACACGATCGAGGTTGCTTGAGTGGGTCTGACTCAACGGATGTAGACCGTGGGCATAAGTCTGCCATCGAGCGCAACATTCTCCTCCCCTTCCGCTATCTGCACTATGTATTTCGTAAGGGCACCATCGCTGCATCCTGGGCACAAGACCATTGTGGTTGGTTTAAGGAAATACAAGCCAGAGTGTCCCATACCCCCTCCCCCGTCCCCCTCTGTGCCAGAATGATAATGGGTCTGTAGTAGCATCCAGGACCGGCTCCCACACAGTGGATGTCCCTGTCTTGTTCCTAACGTAACGTAAGTAATTAGCTAATGATGTGTTTAGTTTAGTTTACTTCTAGTTTACTATTAAATCCCTGAGGGGGGAAACTAGTTAGGTCTCCCATATGCCGCTTGGCTGCAGACGTAACGCTACATTAGAGCAGCTTATGTTGAAGCAGACAAACATGCTGTTTAATCCATCGCTTACACTTTTGCTCTTGAAAAAAAAAAAATCCAAAGCTTGGCCTGCTGTGCCTAGTTACGGTTGCTAAGCCATGATTGGACAATCTCTGTTCGGGGGGAGGGGTCTAGCAAACGGTGAATTACCAAAGTGACTTTCAGACATGGTGAGGTTTTAAACTCCCATCATGATGAATCCAGGATTTAAACAGAACTGTCGTCTTTTAACATCATAGCCATTTTTAAGAGATCGTCTGCAAAAAAAGCAAAAACATCTCTGACTACATTGGACAACGACGCTGTCTAGGAGGAAAAAGAGATTTGTGAAAAGAGGAGGGAACCTTTAATGTCACTTATCCAGGTTGAACAGGGACACAGAGCTCAGTGCACATTAGTTGACTGCTCCCTCAGGGTTCACAGATCATTTCTCTTCCCTGACATGGTACATGCAGCACTGCCCTGGGGTGCCTGACGGCGCGTGACATCGCCCGTGTGTGTGCGTACGTGTGTGTTGCAATGGGGGCCAGAACATCAACCCATCAGCACCTCCTGCAGAGTGCAAACCCTCAGGGCCCCCCCGCCATTCAAGTTAGCTGCCTCACAACACGCTGTGTGATACTGTAGATAAACGCTAACTACATTTTCACAAGGTTGTCATGGACACCATCCAATCTATCACTATAAAGTCTGCCTTAAGACTTAATTTCATCTTATCACCCTGCAGCTGTGTGGATTGTAAGTCAATGTAACACGACGATGAGTCATTATTTACCAGACAATTAAATGTGTTTTATTGTTCCTGAGAGTTCTTTGAATCACAGGTAATTCAGCATGTTTAAAGTCAGCTCGCTTACAGAACGCCGTGTGGTGTTCATTTCATTTCATTTGTAAATAGTCAATCTATTGACAAATTGCCGGAAATCAATTTTGTTTTTTCTCTGCTGATCCTTTCAGCTCACTATTAACTGCTGAAAATCTCATTCTTGGAAATAGTCAAACAGGCAGCCACGTTATTGTTCTATCATGCGCTTTGAGTGAGTTTTTTTTATCCGCCTTAAAGTCGATGTAATTTCTCTTTCTCTGATTTATAGAATACAGTAGTGATTCATGGACGCCTTTATACTTCAAAAATAGCCCATGTCCTGTTGGTGTTTCCTGAAGAAAAAATGATTCATGTGATATTTCCAGTTTCTCTATAATAATAATAAGAGCTAAAAAAAAAACGTGCCACCTATAAGACTGGGCAATGACGGAGAATGACCCCCGACCCAGAGGGGTTCACTGCATGTCAGTTGGGTTTGGTGAAAGTCCGTGTCAGAGCTGCAGATGGGAAGAAACTGTTTTTGTGGCGTGAGGTTTTGGACCTGATAGATCGCAGTGGGAGTGATTCAAAGACTTTGTGTCCGGGGTAGAAAGGGGTCGGCTGCAATCGCCTCAGGATCCTATAGGTGTACAGTCCGCATTATTCCAATACCGCTCTAGTGACAAGCCAACCGCAGTGGATGGCGAGCAACCGCCACACCCGCTATGTTCACGTTTTTCTTTTTTAATTCGTCGGGAATGAGAACGACACTTATTTACACTTTGCTACAAACATTAGCAGCGTAATGAGGCATTGAGCGTCTATTTTGCACTGCACCGTTTGGTGTTTTTTTTTTTTTTTATGGTGGCAGGGTAAAACGCTGCGCTCGTCACTGTCACTTTTTTACCCAGCTGTCCAATCATAATGGAGGAGGGGCCAACCGTCACATCCTATGTGTAGCTATAAGTGCTGAAAAACATCAACGATGGAGGAGAAATGAATAAATATAGACCAGCGGGTCCGTCCTCTCCCCCTATATGTGCTTCAGCCTTCCCTTCATCCAGAGTAATACTCCACATTGTGCGGACATTTTTGCTACAGCTGATATTCTGTATCGTAGCAACCAAACGCAACCAAAGCATCTCAGCTGAAAAAACGCTGCACCTCATTGCCCTTCTGTGTTCTGTATTTAACAATAAACTAGTATTTAATTAGTTTTGAAGTGTTCATCTTTGTCATTTAAAAAGAAACAATACACCTAATAATAGCCTAACAATAAAGCTTATTTATTTAGCACGAAAATCAGGATAAATTATGTAATTTGCAAAAAAAATAAGGCAATAATACGGGTCGTCCCTGGAGGGACGGCAGATTGCAGCCAATCACCTTCTCCGCAGAGCGAATGATGCGCTGCGGTCTGCCCTTGCCCTCCTCACCAGATGGTGACGGAGGAGGTGAGGATGAAGTCAATGATGGCAGTCTAAAGGTGCACCATCATTGTCTTTGGCTGGTTGAACTTCCTTCAGCAGCCGCAGGAAGTTCATCCTCTGTTGAGCTTTTTTTGATGAGGTCCTGGGTGATGATGTTGCTCAGGAAGCGGTGTATAAATCCCGAGATGTTCATGAACTCTTCTCTAATGAAAGAGCTCCGCAGCAGAAAACTGAATTAGGAGAAAAACGATGCGCACCAACGCACCACGGCAGCCATTCGCAGCGCCATCTTGACCAGAGGAGTCAAGGATCCAGAGGGGTCAAGTGTCCCTCAAGTGATGAAATTAACCATTCACTGAAGTTCCTGGAGAGAGGGAGATACAGGGAGAGAGGGAGGCAGGAAGGGAGCGGGTTAGCTGCCTTATCACGCCACAGAAACCTGCAATCATCCTTGGAGGCAGATTAGTGAGCGGACCGGTGAGCCTGTGAATACCCTTCACTGCCCGAGCAGGTGGCCTCCCATACCAAGTACAGCACATTAATCCAGTCTGTTAACAAATAAGCAGCCAGGCTAATAGAGCACTGCCAGAGGCTTATGTTTCCACCATTACGGGGGGACTCGTTTAATTTGTCTCCGTTTTGGACAGAGATAGGGGACGGATGGAAGAGAAGAGGGGGGGAAGGGTGAGGGAGGGGGGGAGGGAAAGAAAAGTGGGATGAAATGAGGTAGGACGACAGGGATTGAGTGAGAAAGAGAAGAGGGAAGAAGCGAAGGGGAGCTGAAAGGACAAAAGTAGCTGAAAAAGCGCCCTGCTTGGCGAGCGAGAGCAGGACTTAAACAGCGGGTTTGTGTAGTCAGCAGTATCACACACAGCCTGCTGTTCCCTATGAATGTTTGGCTGGCTTGTTGTCAATCAAAAGCGGTGTTAAGTGAACTGCACATAATGTGTTTGGAAAGAGTCCAAGAGACTTGTACTCCAAATATTACAAATGGTCCCTATGGTGTTTGTATTTTGGAAGAAAGATGATCGTTGCAGACACACATACACACTCACACAATATTAAAATAGTCTTTGGTGCTAACTTCATGCTTCTGGGTAAAATTAGAGACTGTTCAAAAAATTACATATATTATAATTAGGGGTGTCACGATTTCAATTCTGAATTGGAAATCGATCAAAATTAGCTTCTCTAACAGGATAAAAGGGCATAAAACTAATGATCTGTTGATCTTTACGAATCAAGACTACATAGTCCAATAATGGCATGACACCCCTAATTATAATTACTCATAAACAAGATTAAAGATGCACCAATCGATCAGTAGCCGATCGAATCCGGACTTGTTTTACGGCCATGACCGGTGACCGGCCGATCAGTCTCATATTTTCGATTTGCTTTTTGCCGGTCACATCTACACGTGCCATATGATAGTTTTACGTCAGCACACACAGTGGCACAGTAACACCACACACACACACGCAACATGTTATCAGTGTGAAAGTTCTTCAGCGTGAGTGAAGAAGACCTAAAACTCGCAATTTGTTGTGCTTATAATGGAGCTTGCAGCTAACGTTAAAGGAGGTTGCATTGGCTTGCATTATGATGCGTTCAAACTCTATTCAGTAAAAATGGGCGTTGGGCGGAGATAAATGTCATGTCATGATGTGTTCAAATGTAATCTTGTAAAATGTAGTTTTTGGTGAGAAACTTGAATAAATCCAGTTGTTTGATTGAGATGTTTTGGGGTTTTTTGATAAAAGGAAAAAAAAAATGATTTATTTACTAATCGTTTGAATTGTGTGTTTTTATACAAATAACAACTATAGATGGCAATAACAAAGTAAAAGGATAACATTTCGAATTTTTTTTTTTTTTACACTGACTTCGGGACGGTTGAAATTATCTTTTGGTACGGTGTTGAAAAAGGTTAGTCTGGAGCCTTGCAGTCAATAATTGTACTTAGAAAGAAGACAATTGGAGTTGGCTGGTCAGACTTTAAAAAAATTGGAAATTGGAATCAGCCAAGTTAATGGCAATCGTGCATCTCTAAAAACGTCCTTCCTCAGCTTTATTAATAATAATTGAATAATCATTTTCACAATAGCCATCTATGTACACATTAGAAGTGGAATTAGAATTTTCCAAATATGGCAAACATTGTCTAACAAAATGATGATTATTCCACCCACTCTTTATTTAGACTACAAAGATACCCTGAAGGCCACATGCTGAAAACGCAATGGTCTCACAATAAAGTGAGGAGAGTTTTGACCTCTTCATTAGACCTCTTATGATAGAAACTTACTTTATTCATCTATATATTTTAACTTTCTGACTGCCGGGAAAAATGAACCTGTGCGTCTGGCAAAGCGTACAAAATACGTACAAATAAAAATAATATAACCCTCTCCCTTTACTGCCCCCCCTCCTCCTTATAATTTGTATAGTCCTTAAGTGAACTGTATCTGTTCTATAAAGTCCCTTGGATAATGTGAGCAGTGATTTATTTGTGGATGTGTCTTGTGCTGTTTCCATGAGGATCAGTGAGAACAGCGCTCTGCTTCCTTTTAGTCCAGCGGCAGCCTCGCTCCCTAATGGGCCCACTGACATGCGTTCGGCGGTAATGATCACCTCCAGGGATTTCCCCTTAGTTTGTCTCAATGACGGGCGATGGCGAGGACAAATCAATAACCGGCCCGCCTTCGCCACCCAGGTGACCATTTTCATCTCAAATTTCCTCTTTTGATTTGGATGAACGCGTCCAACCCGCCACTCAGGGCCACTTTCCCTCTCATCTGGTTTCTCTCTCTCTGCTCCTGCCTTTTTTCTTTTTTGTTCTCTGTCTGAACACACAGCACTTTCCTTGAAGTTGTTTTTTCAGTATTTGAAGTATGTAAAAACACCAAATGAGCAGCTAAATGTCGTAATGAATAGAACCAAACGCACTGCAGCAAACGCTCATATTACCATTCATGCCTGGGGGTTTGCTTTGTCTTATGAGGGTGCCATATTCCTCTTCTAATCACGTTAGCTCAATAGTAATATTGTTTTAATTCATTTTACAGTTTCTAACGGCAGTTGAAACTAATTTGCTTAAACTACTGTTGTATTCCATTACAGTAAACCTCTTTAGCAAAGACTGCAATTGTAAATTAATTAAACCGGCATTTTTGGACGACAAGAATAGCTCAATATCTTTCATTTTAGAGCTGAAAGCAATGTGTATATCCTGTTAGGTACAGTCTGAAGTGAGACCTGACAGTGACAGGTTCTCAGTCCACTCCATTTTGAGTTGAAAGGGACAAAGTGACGGCCATATTCCCATAATCTTTCCTGAGAATGTCCGTGCAAGCTATTTTAGCAATTAGCTGTGGGCTGGTCATTGATTAGTAATTTCTTTCAGGGCCAAAGCAGAGCGGTTAGCATGCCTCTCGAAAATCCCCTCGTCTTCATCAAGCCTTGTTTCCAACTAATGAGGTTTATTAGATTACAACTCTACCTCACACGTTTAACAAAAGACTAAATTGGCAGAACTCTGCAGGGAATATGTTTTTATAATACACCCGTAATGAGTGAAAGTTAAGGAAATGTGAAGCGCTAAGCAGGAATAAGTCATTGGACATGCTGAACAAGGCCGGGAGGGCCAGAACGCTCAAAGAGGCGCGTAATGCTGTCGGATGGCTCCTAAATGAAAGTGACGTGACGGCGCTAATGAGACGGCTTCACATTACGTGTGACTCCTGCCTGGGGGAGACATTATAGCTGACTTAATGAGAGGAGATATTGTACACAGGCACTTTTGTAGTTGAGCGATGAGACCGCCGGCCTTGCTGCTGAGGTACAAGCCACAACAGCAAGCAAGTGGTTTATTAAAGTGGTTGACAGGTTGAGCAACAGGGAGCGCCGCGCTGGCTAAATGCTCATTGCTGTGGCCGAGGCGTCGGGGTGAGAGCGGGGTCAGGGTCTGGTTCACATATGTCCAGAAAACACCGGGCTTAAAAATAGAAATCCTGTGTGTCAGTCTGGAGAAAATCAGTGTTTACAAGCTATTATAACTGCTATCTTTGAAGGTTCTCTATATGACATTTAGAGCATTTATATAGCAGCAAGCAACTATCGTCTATGTAAAGATATAGTGGAGTAATGTCTACCTGAGCAGAGAATGAAGTCACTCTTCCTCTGTGTGTTGTCATCAGAGCTTCTCCTTGCTTTGTTGACATAGCCAGGCAGCGTGTGCATTTTAGTGCATGTTAGTGCATGTGAGCGTGCCCCACTGGCGCTCTGCACTGCTCTCATACGGTGGTTACAGCTGATAACGTCGTCCAAACCGACTCCAGCGTCGCGGAAGTGTAGCGCCCACCCTCCGGTTCCCCCTCAGGTAAACACTGTTAGCTCCGTCGGCACTGTTGTCGTTATTCACACTGTTAGCTTTGTTAGCACTGTTAACACCATTGGCTGCGAGCTGCCGGCTCAGCTGTCACTATGTTGAGAGCTGTGTGGAGGCAACAGAAATGCTCCCAATCTCACATTTAGCACTATAATGATTCACATGTGGTTATAAAGGACATGTATTATGTTTTATGCTTTAATCAGGTTAACTGCATTCAGTTCTTACATAAAAACATAAAAACTGACAACTCAACTTCCTACAGGGAAAACATGAAAGTCCACCTGATTTCAGCAACTGGTTTCAGCTGCTTTCAGCTTGAAAACATCAGCCGACACCTCAACTGCTTTCAGTGCTGACACTTCAACAGCCATTTCGGTTGCTTTTCATGACATTGACTGATATTTCTGGTGCTTTCATCTCTTTAACTGACACTTCAACTGCTTTCAGCCCTTACTTATCAACCGTTAATTCAACTGCTTTCAGTGCTTACATACAAACAGACAACTCATCTTCTTACAGGCCTCAAACATGAAAGTCGTCATTCTTTCAGCAATTACACTTCAACTGATTTCAGCTGCTTTCGCTTTACTAAAATGTAATCTGACACCTCAGCCTCCTTTCGATGCTTACATTTACACCAAGCTAGTTCAGTGGTTTAACATCAACTGACACTTCAACTCCTTTTAGTGCTTCAACTTAAACTGCCCCACAGTTTTTTTACAAGAAAATAATTTACATTTTAACCTGTTTTCATTTTTTATATAAAAAACGTTATTTTGAAAGTACCTATTGTTGATACACTTCCATTCCTTTCTGTTATTTAAACATCTTGACAACAATTTTTTTTTAAATCAATTTTTATCTTTCCCCTACAGATAACATACATAAACCAACAACAAAAAACAAAAGATAAACAAAAAAAAACATGAAAACAGACCAAACAAAACAAGGGAAGGGAAAAACTAACCCGTTTAACCTGCTTTCAGTGTTTGCACCAGTACTTTTTACTGTAAGCGAGCACGCTTACATTCCCTCCAGAAAATGTAGCCTTTTCTAGTTGATTTACTTTTCCCCCCGTCTGTACATTTGGCATTGTGAAGATGGGAAATAGCAATACTACAGAAAAGTATTGCTGTGGCTGTGTTGCAGCTACTCGTCCAATGAAGCCAGTCTTTACAGACAGTATTGATGCATTTAGGAATGACACTGGGGAGAGAATGTTAGCTGTGGTTGATGCAGCCATGTGCAGTGTGTTGACACCCTGCTCACTGCACTCTGGTCAGGCCTCAGTCGTCGTCTGGGTGACTGATGAATCTCCAGCATCTATCGACTAGAAGGAAGAAGAGAAAAGAGAGGGTCACTGGGAGGTGTGAGTGGGGGTGGGGGGAGGTACGATCGTCTGTCCAACTCTCCGCAAGACACAAGTCACACCTCATTAGTAGGTAGTGGAAAGGAGAACGGCAGTTATGTCTGCCATGAAAAGCACCGTCTCACACACAAACACACACACACACACACACACACACACACACACACACACACACACACACACACACACACACACATTGACACACACATCTACCCCAATTACCCCTATGCTGTCCCTTGAGCTGACGGGTTGAGTTATGCTGACAGGCACCCCTCTAGAAAGTGTGTGGGGGGGTTGGGGAGAAAGTCAAAAGACGGAGGGAAGGGAGGAAGAGGAGTGATGGAAGGGTGAAAGCTGGGGGAGTTCAGAGAGGGGAGGAGAATAGACAGAGAGGGGGAAAGGGGGAACCACATCACGCAGCACGAGGCAGAATGAAACATGTCTCCCTGTCACCTGCCGCACTCTGTAAATGGATGGCCCCTGCAATCTTGCCATCAGCGACTTATCTCCGCGGCCCCGAAAGTGGGGGGAAAAAAAGAGCGAGCTAAAAGAAGAGAGGCAAGCTAGGAAATGGTAGAGAAGAGTTTCTTTCCACCGCAAACTCGCTGTAATTTGTTACAGTTTCTAAAGACAAATATGACAGGGTGGAATTACTCTGCCTCGACTGAGGCAGTCATTTGCAAATGCCATAAAGTGCAGGTATAAATCTCTTACCCGAATCCACTTAATCTGAGGCTTCTGGGCTCTTCAGCAGCAGCAGCCGTCTTGTCAAGCATGTGTTTACAGTGAAAGGTCTCTCCAGTTCTTTGTTTAAAAAAAAAAGGTGTTGTACAGTAGTGATGGAAGTGGCTGGTACACGGTGGTGACTGATGCTTTCTGTTGATGCCACAAAACAGGGAGAATGCTTTGGAGGCTGCGTGATGATTTTGACAGATTTCCTGCAATCATGGCACTTTTTACAGGACTTCTACAGAAGGCAGGCTAACAACTCCAATTATTACAAGGCATTTAAGATGCATTTATTATTCAGTGCATGGCCGCCATCGGTACTCAGTGATTTCCTTTTAGTGTAAATGGCAGCGCGGCAGAATTGGACTTGAGCCAGACTTACTGTAAAAGAAAAATGAGCACTTGAGATTTAAAAACCTCTGAGACTTGGCTTGGAGACTCAGAATACAAAGTTCAATGTAGAAATCATAGAATGTATAAAATATGGACGTGGTCTCCGTGACGTCACCCACGGGTTTCTGAAGAGCCGTTGTGAAGCTCAAAGTGAGCGGCTCCGTCCGTCGCCATCTTGGTAGCGACGACACAGCCTGATTTACGGCTTATCCAAAAAAAAGTGGCAAAGAAGTGGATCGTCAGTGGAGCTGAGGCGCTAGCAGCTAGCGTCCTGGTACGGCACCCACCTGTCACTCAAAGCGGCCACGCCCTCAATTATGCCGAAATTCACCCCCTTTACAGTCATTATCAATCATACATGAGGGTTGATGGGGATTGACTCGCTTTTAGAGCCCGCCTCAAGTGGCCATTTGAAGAACTGCAGCTTTTTGCGCTTCCGCGTTGGCTTCATATCTCAACACCGGAGGTTGTCGCCTGGTAAAAAATCAGGACTGTCAAAGTTAACATGCTAATAACGCGTTAACTCAAATTTGTTTCAATGCCACTAATTTCTTTAACGCATTAACACAAGCGAGCTTACGGAGGTTGTTCCAGGCTCAGTTTAAAAGCTAGAGTAACGATACTGGCATCATATGAAATTAGAAAAACCTAAGGAATCCATTGGCACCATACTAGTCATGCTTGTCACTTGTCGCGAAGGAGCTTAAATAAGGCTCCAAACTAGTGCTAAAATTTTGTGAGGAAAAACTGTCAAGGAAAAACTGCCATTTTCAAAGGGGTCGCTTGACCTCTGGCATCAAGATATGTGAATGAAAATATAGTAGTACAAATATTTAAGTTTTGATCCAGTAAAATCCTAGAACCATAAAAAAAAAAAAAAAATAAAGCTTGAAGTTCATTCTTGATCTTGGAAACAGCCGTTGACAAACTCTTGCGTTGAGGTCCATTAAAGTGAAATTGTTCTGGAGTTGTTCTGGGGCTTTCAGTCCTGCCACATGGTCTTCATAAGCAAATAATTTTCTCAGTGGATGTTAAAAAAAAAATATATTTTTTTCTGAGCACATGGACTTCATCATCTTGACCATGTAAACCCTGTATAGCAGTTGACAATAATCTAACCTCAAATTCCATTTCTATCTGTTCTGGAGATTTTGATCAAGTCCAATGATCCTCATCAGTTTCAGTTTTCTTTAGTCTTTAGTCCTCTAGGCCCTCTGCGGTCCAGCCCTAAAAACGTAAAAGTCTGTCAATGAGTGAGTGACTGAATGAGTGATGAAGTTACACGATTGGTTGTGGTTTGGTCGGCCGAGTGTTGGAGTTTCCTCATTGGCCTCATTTCCTAATTTTACTAATTTTCTTTTGAAATAAAAGGGCGGGGAACAGTCCTTTATGCAAAAGAGGCTCACGAAACTTGGACCAAGCTGTCAAACTAGGCAATCTACTTCTAAAACGAAATGAGATTTAGTAGTGACATAGCGTATTTCTCACTTAAAATGTTTTCAGAAGTAGATTTTGGTTGATTTTTTAGACAGAATAACAGAAAGTTTACGAACAGGCCGCCGTGTTTTTCCCTGTTTGAAAGCAGAAAACCAGGGACCAATCAGGTGCATTCCACGATAGCGTACGTCACCACTTGAACGGCCAGTTGAGTGGAGCAACGCGTCCTCTTGTGTCCTCGCCGGACCTGGTGGACATGAACCACTGCATTTAACATCATAGACATGACAACTGACTATTTGTATAACAGTTAAGCCACAACTTCACAGACTGACCGTACACTGTCGTATACTCGGTTTTGACCGAGTCTTGTTTTTATTTGTCAGCTGCTGCTTTGAAGGTCAAAAATAAACTTTGAAACTCAAGTTTTAAGCTGATGTGGATGAGAAGGTGTTAAATTTTAACACCGTTTTGTCCCATTTTGAATTCAAACATCTGCAATTCCACAGCTCTAAGGAAATTGGATCATGTGATGTGATCAAAAGCTCAAGAACAGCTACTGAAATGTTACTTAACAGACTTGCATCTTGACTTGCAATTTTTTTGATCAAGGCTTGTGACTTGTCTCGGATTTGCCTTCAAAGACCTGAGACTTGACATTGATTTTTCTTAAGACTTGAGATTGAACTTGCCTTCAAAGACCTAAAAACAAAGGAATCCTCACTCAACACTGACTACTTTTAGTTATGCATGAGTTCAATTGAGAAAGACACCTGCATTCACTTCTATTTGTCAACGAGTTTCTTTTTTATCGCCTGCCGTCGAGCAATCAGCGGCACCCCTGTTGAAATCATTAGCTCATCGTAGTAAACATCTCACATGCACTGCTGCTAGACAATACACAGCAGTGCAGGTGCTCACATTTGAGGTATTAACAACAGCGATGAAAGATGATCACACAGTATTATCAGCGCATCAGACAGTGAGTGATGAGTACAGTCACTGCCTTAATTTATGCATTGCTACTCCGTCTTGTCACTGCTGTTCAGCTCGAAGGATTTTACTTCCACCATGAGGAAGACAGGATGGAGAGAGCGAGGGAGAGGAGAGAAAAAAAATAACAGTGGCAAAGCGTGGATTTTCTACTTCCTCTCTGACCAAATCCCACCATTTCAGGAGATTAACCTCGGCATGCGATAAATGTTCGACTTCTTCTTCCCTTCCAATTTCCTTGGAGCTAGAAACTCCAGAAGCCAGCGCGGCATGTAAGATAAAAAATGATCACCTAATTCACTCAAGCACAAAATACATTTCTGGAGAGAGGAGGAAAAGCGGGCAGAAGAGCGAGGGAAAGGGAGGGAGTGTGTCACCAATGTGCACTACCTCACATCCACCGTTCAGAATTCTCCTCAATCAATTATTATTAAATGAAGCACTTATTCAAACGGACCTGTGTATAGCAAATAGGTGGTGGCACTGTGATTGTCTGTAGAATTTCTTCTTTTTCTCTTATCCAGAGGGATTAATCGCATTGTTCCGCTCTCCCCGCTTCCCATAGTGTACCTCACATGGCAGCTGTGCTCAAACGCTGTTGATTGCTGAAGGTGCCCTCTGCAGATTGCTGCTGCCACTAAGCCATTTAAATGGAGTTGTTAATAAAATGTAGCGATGATTGCCTTCCACTTCCCCCTCATCTCTGGTTTGGCAGATGGTTGTCGCAAGACTAATGTAGTATTTGGGCTAACCGTCAGACAGGAGTTAAATGTTAACTGAAATTTTCGAAACTGAAATTAAAATAATTTTTTTTATTATATTCTGTCTGTATACTGTATATGTCTTTGCAGTTTTTTTGTACTTATTTGGTCAAAATTTTAATTACAATAAAGTAAAATTTCAGGTTTTAAAGGTGCCATTATAGCACCTCATATTACTGTTTTTGAGGGGGCAAGAAGTTTTGGTTCAGTCCGACAATGTTGGTATTGATGAAGTTTTAGAGTTTTTGAACTAACATAGAGACACAAAACGACTACAAAGTGACTCAAAACAACTAAAGAGACAAAAAATGACTTCAAAGAGATGCAAAACAACTACAAAGAGATGCAAAACAACTACAAAGAGACACAAAACAACTACAAAGAGAAGCAAAACAACTACAAAGAGACACAAAACAACTACAAAGAGATGTAAAACAACTACAAAGAGATGCAAAACAACTACAAAGAGATGCACAAAAACTACAAAGAGACACAAAACAACTACAAAGAGACACAAAACAACTACAAAGAGACACAAAACAACTACAAAGAGACACAAAACAACTACAAAGAGAAGCAAAACAACTACAAAGAGACACAAAACAACTACAAAGAGGTGCAAAATGACTACAGAAAGACACAAAACAACTACAAAGAGAAGCAAAACAACTACAAAGATACGGAAAAAAACTACAAAGAGAAGCAAAACAACTACAAAGAGATGCAAAACAACTACAAAGAGACACAAAACAACTACAAAGAGACATAAAACAACTACAAAGAGGTGCAAAATAACTTCAAGGAGATGCAAAACGACTATAAAGAGATGGTAAACAACTACATTGAGACACAAAATGGCTGCTAAGACGCAACTGATGCGGCCATGTCCTTTGTAGTTGTTTTATGTCTCTTTCAGTCTGGGTTTCTTACTGTTACGTAGAAGGAGCGGGGGACCTTTTAATGTTTTTTAATATCACTTTTAGTATTCATATCAACATTTGAAGTTGACCAGAGACAATAATTTCTCCTTCAAATAGCAGCTGACTATGGCCGCTATTCCGCTAATATTTACTTGGACTTTGAGCTTTCCTATCTTCGTCACTGACTTGTTGAGGTAACATTTGCATCACTGCCACATGCCTATTCCTGTAATTTGAACTGGTCTTTTAAATATTCTTGTTTAGCCTGAATGTGCCAGCGCTCTCATGATTGCTGGCAGTCGGCCTCCGAGCTTCATCTAAAACCTCGCTGGGGCAGCTTATTACATCGAGATGTCATCCAAAACATTTTTTATCAGCCAAAAGTTTCCTCTAATGATCCATTAATGCTCGGATGTGTTTCTTCACCAATTCCCGCCTTTCTTTTAGTGTTGATCATTGTCTGACTTGCTGCGAAAATCAAGTTTTATTTACCTGGGTGATAATTAAACAGTGATGAAACCAAACTGTTGTTAACGCGGTAACTGCAGGCAAGAAGTTGGTGCGTTTCACACAAAAGAAAGGGAGCTTTCAGATGTGAATATGTAAATTGTATGATTAGCTGCAAATCACTTCATATGGAGGCGAAGAGTGAAGCAATCACATTTTTCTTTCTGGCTTTCCTTGGCCAAAATGCCTCCTACACAACTGAATAATGCATATGGACAAGTGTTGGACTAATTAATGTCCACCAACCTACCTCCATCAGAAAACAGGCTTCCCCTGGCACAACGAGTTAATGAGCCCATTGGTGACGCAGCCACCAGCGGTCTGTTATGGGGGAGGCTAGTGATAGTGAGTGGGTGGATTGTGATGGTGATTAGAACCAGTGGGGTCAGGAGGGCCCATTGAATTGTCATCAATACCGTCGAGATAGGATATCATGCTAAAGCAGTGCCTCATGTACTACAGGCAGTCACACACACAGTGCCAGTGGGCAGAGGTATTTGAATATTAACAGAGAGGTGGGAAATACATAAACACTCCATCTTGTTGGCAGAGCCTGTTTGTCTGTCCCCGCAGAGTGTTGAACGTATGCCACGGCTGTGTCGGCCTGCATCCTTGTGATAAAAGGAGGGAAAAATTACACAGACTCTCTTTGGCCAGACACTAACACATTCATTAGTGAGGAATGACTGACTGGGCTGGTTGAAATGTCACTGGGCCAAACCGTCTCCCTGGACTAATGACCTCCAATGTCTGCGTTAGATGGAGTTGTAATACTCTGGAGATGTTGGCTCTTTAGGACCACGTGACCAGTAGGTACAGTATGAGGCGATGGCACCCCATCGATCCAAAACCTGTTGAGATATTTCACTCAAAACCACAAATGTCACCGTTATGGTGGCGCTAGAGGAAAAGTCAGGGGGATCAAGTCATTAGGATTCATTGTCGAGGAAACACAAATGTCGTGCCAGTGCATCACATAGATGTGGAGCTTTTTCATGTGGAAACTTTTACCTTGATGGCACTTTATGAAAGAGGATCACAAAGTAACTGTTATTAATATTCTCTGACTGTTCTCATACACAGTTCGTAGTTATACTTACGGTAAGTAATGCACTGTAATTTGTAAATATCCCACAAAATCAATTTGCATGTAATCCATGTAATCCATGTACTCCATGTAATCATGATCCAGGAAGTATAAATAATGACAAATACTGCATAGGGAGGAGGTCAGGGCTTTTGCCCAGGAGACTGGTGTTCATATACCGTGTGAAACCTGAAGTCAACATTGATTTATTTGTCATGTAACCTCTGTACTTAAGTTGCGCATAGTTGTGCCACTTCTGTAGTTATTTTAACCCAAACCACAATCTTTTTCTCAACCTATAAGTAGTTTTGTAGCCTAAACCTAACCAAGTCCATTTTTTCCTAAACCATAACTAAATAGTTTTGTTGCCTAAACCTAACCAAATCAATCTTTTCCTAAACCTAACTAAGTAGTTTTGCGGCCTAAACCTAACCAAGTAGTTTTGTTGCCTAAACCTTACCAAGTTGATCTTTTCCTAAACCTAACTAAGTAGTATTGTTGCCTAAACCGAACCAAGTTGATCTTTTCCTAAACCTAACCAAGTAGTTTTGTTGCCTAAGCCTAACCAAGTTGTTTCCTGTGAAGACGGGGGATTACTTTGAAAAGACTGTATGTATGTAACAAGTGGAGATTGACACGTGTTGCTGGACATTCGTAGCAAAACACGAAAAATGAGGAATGACTTTCCGTAAGATATCATACGAACCGTTGTATGGGGATACATTAATCTTCTCGGCGCCATTGGTTATCTACACCAAATATCATGAGAACAGCACATAGTTGTCCAGACATTACACCAAAAAGTCAACTTCATGATGGAGCTAGAAGAAAAAGCAAGAGACCACTAAAGTCACTAGGATTCATACTATAGAGACCACGAATGTCTGGACAAAATTTCATGGTTGTTGGACCGACCAAAATGTCATGGATAAAAATGCCAACCGTCAGTTGTCCCAGTTTTTAAAATGAGCATTTTACTACAATTAATCGAAGAATCAAAACATTTGTTTTAATTACACTGATGAACATAAATAAATAACATCTACCACCTGTTTTCAGACAATTTATTACAAGTAGGAGATATTGGTGTCCTACAAAAGATACCCACTTTCCACTTGTAATTACCAACATGATGGTTGACCTGAATGTTTTCCTATGCAGCAGCTGGTATTTATAGCAAATAAAAGTGTGAATTTCTCAAGTCAAAGCTGGAGATCTGCTGTCTTACGTCATGTGCCATGGAAACAGCTTTTGCAAATAGCCGGGTTATGAAGTGTCAGCAGCCGTGATGAATACCTCTAATGATCAAGTGTGTGTTCTGGGTCACAGCAGTCAAAAGCGGTCATGGCAGAACAGAATGCAACATGGCAACAACTTGTCCTCGCCGACACCGCCGCGGCGAGGTAAAAGCCACACAGGCCTTACGTGTTAATACACCTGACAACGCGCTCCCTCGCTGATGGAACGCTAAAAGCCCCTCTAAGCGAAACCAGACGGGAGTTTTTCCCCCCGCGCAGGTGACTGCCGGCTGCCGCTGTCGGCTCCAATCACGCCGCCTTCTGTACCACGCTGTTCCTCAAACGCTCAAACCCAGCGAGGCTTTTCTCTCGCCACCTCTCTCCTCCTCCCCTGTTGTTTTATTCATAGGGCTCGGGTTCATTTGCCAAGTCCTCTGTTGTAGATTTAAGAAGACAAACAGCGCTGCAAATCCACCAGAACAGTGTTAGACTAAATGACATTTTGCTCTGCCGCCTGGCTAATCGTAAAGAAAACAGTGGCGGATCAGCGCTTAAACCTCGTGTCTTCAGGCAGATATCATGCTCAGTATCGCGGAGGGATCCTTTGAAGTGTTTGTTGTCTTCCAGAGGGACCCTGGAGGAAATGCTTCCCCTCTTTCACACACACAGACAGACACACACACACACACACACACAAATGCATACTTTTTACACACAAGCCTGAGAGTTAATGGTAGGGAAGGCATTAAACAACACGCTCCTGTGTGTATTACTGGTCGCATATCGGTGGCACTGATGGTGAGCCGCTTTAGCGCTGCTATGCTCATGTCTCAACAGCAGGATAACCAGAGAGAGCCAATAAAAGCATATTAGGCAAACGCTAACACACACTGTTTAGCACATACACAGCAGTAAAAGTATATTTGACAGGGTTAATGCACATACAGATAAGCACATGATGTGCGTTGGACCACCGGACACGCACACATATATGTTGCGTAGCTTGAGGCGAGAGGCTATAAAAAAACATTGAAAAAGGAAAGAAGCCTGCCAGGAAGAAAGCTAACAATGGGGGGAAGAGAAAAACTGTGGGATGGCCCGCTTATCTTGGGTGAGACTCAACTCTGCAGATTTAGAACGAGGTATCGCTCCAAGAAACGATATTTAAAAAAAAAAAAAAAAATGTTTTTAGTCATGGTCGGCCAATTAGTTGTTATTTCTTGAGTCACATCTGAACGGCTGCCATGCGCCTACTCTTAGTCGCATATTTAGCCTTATAGACAGATCATGTGCAAAAAAAAGCAGTCTGAAAATATTCTGTGGAAGCCTACCTGTGCCAACATTGTGTGAGTGCTGGCAGGCACTGGCAGCCACACTTTATGCTGTCATACTCTTAAATAAATTGATAATAAGCTCAACAGTGTGCGCTAAATGAACTGGTTTTATTGCTCTCTCAACAATGCATTGAGTTATAAGTGCGTTTAAAACAAGGAGTCGTGACACCTAAGTCACACTAATGACTGGGAGTATGGTTTTGTGTCTCCAACAAACTGGCAACTATCTCGCCGTTAAGAGACAGCAGTGGCCGTCTCAGCCCCGTCTCATTCTGTCAGCCTCTGACTCACTGACAGCGACAACTTTCTTTCCCCTGTTGTTTGTCTGTGGGCGCTCCAAACTTAGCAGCATCACGACGGTCACGCATGAAGTGTCCAATAAAGAGCTACGACGCCGGTCAGGTTGACACTCCTGTCAGTAGCCAGCTGTTTGCTAGACTGACTGTGTCCATGCGTCTGTGTATTTTTATTTCGTGTTCATCTCGGGGTTGTTTTGACAGCGACATTGAGCGCTCGCGTGTCTTCTAACTCTTCCTGTCCGTCTCCATCCATCCATCCAAGCCGTCGTCTATCTATCCATCCATCTATTCATCACGGTTATTTAATGAGATGGCATTGCTCATCAAGGTTCATTGGCTGTGTGGAGATTTAATTAGGCCCCGCCACTGAAATGCTTCGCCCTCGCCAGCGAATGCACTGGCATCACAAAATAATGACACATTTACATTTAACCACGTAACCTATGTCTAATTAGTCAGTTGGGTTTTGTGTTTTTTCATGATGGCAGAAAGTTCAGCGAAATGACAAACAGATGTATTGCCATTTATCGTGCATTCTGAACAGCTCATTATTCCTTCATTTGTTTTCGCCGTCATCGATCTAGTTTTTTGGCTCTCTCCGATTTGTACAAGTGAGCTTGTGTAACCGAGCTGAGCGTCGGGAGCTGGCAGGACCTGAATGCTCCTCCTTGTGTCTTGACTGGCTCAGCAGTTGCACCTCCAGCCAGTTGAAATCAATGGGGGCAGTGGGCAACCGTGGCTCTGTGCGGAGCAGATGGCAGAAGAATGGCCCTTCCTCCCACTGTGGCACGCTCAGCAACATACAAATGGGTCAACTCCCATCGCTGGTCGCATAATATCACAGGAGCCAGGGCTCTGGTGTGGCGGGGGTTGTGCGACAGGGGAAATGGGGTCTCTTCAAACATATTTTCTTCAGATCTTGAGTTTGATTGCTAATCGGTTGATAAATACTTGAAATACAAACAGTGGCAGCTGGTGTCCAGTCCACTTACTGTATGAAGGGGAGGAGAGTCATAGCCAAACAAGAGCAACAAGCATAACACACAAGAGAGGAATCAGCACAGAATCACAGTAATACACTAACTGCCGTGTGGCAGGCAGCCAGTAAAGTTAATCAGTCGTCTGTTAAAGGAATAATTTGACATTTTGGGACATTATTTTGCTTTCTTGAAGAAAGTTAGATAAGAATATACGACTCTCATATAAAGTTAGAGCTAGGAGGTTAACGATTAGCTTAACTTATCATATAGACTGGAAAACGGAGGGAAACGGTTCAAATGTACCAGCACCTCTAAAGCTCAGTAATTAACATGTTGTATCCTGTTTGCCAGGCCAGCTGTTTCCCCTAGTTTCTAGTCTTTATGCTAAGCTAAGCTAATCACCTCATAGCTCTAGCTACATACAGTACAAGCGGAAATGGCCAGTCTGGCAAAAAAAGACACAATGTGTCCATTACTGATGTGATCCTTTTTTCACTTTGGACAGAGCCGGGCTAGCTGTTTCCTCTTGTTTTCACTCTTAATGCTAAGCTAAGCTAATCACCTCCTAGCTCTTGCTACATACAGTAGGCTACAAGAGGAAACGGCTAGTCTGGCAAACAAGATATAATGTGTTCATTACTGTTGTGATGATTTTTTGTTCACTTTGGACAGAACCAGGCTAGCTGTTTCTCCTTGTTTTCACTCTTCATGCTAAGCTAAGCTAATCACCTTCTAAGTCTAGCTACATACAAGGGGAAATACTGTAGCTACACTGTCAAACAAGATACAATGTGTTATTTAGTGAGCTTTGGAAGTGCTGGAAGGTCATTTTTTAAATGTTGGACGGAGCGGAGCTAGCTGTTTCCAGTCTCCATGCTAAGCTAACTTAATTGCCTCCTAGTTCGAGCTACATGTTTAACGCACAGACATGAGTGGTGTCAATCTTCTCATCCAACTCTTTGCAAGAAAGTGAATAAGTGTATTTCGCAACATTTTGTCTGTTTAAAAAAGACTGCCACTGTGGAGCAGGGATACCATAGAAGTGATTTCCATCACTACAGTGAGGTTATTCCTTCCTATAGATAAGTTTAGACGTTCAGGGAGTTGTTAAATGGACTTAGTATTCCCTTGTCTACCACATTCAGGTGTATAACTTGTGTTTGTATACATTCAGACATGTTTAATGTAATATTATTGCACCCTTGACCTTTCTGTGGACTGCATTGTAAATCCACATCAATATTTACAAGTGCATAATGAAGTAGAAGAGTGTTTTCTACGTCTGTCGATGATTTATGGCTTTACCACCGCTGGCTGCTTAATTGCTTGACACACGTGTTAGTGTCAGCCTCGCCGTGGTGGATGGATGGCTGCCAGCACGACTCTGTCACACATTCACCCTCATGCGTTCTGCTCTGTTTGGATGTATTTTACTTATTCCTTCACTCCTCCACTTTGACTCCCACTTTCTCTGCCTTCAATCATCTCACTGTCCCTGTGTTTCTCTCTCACTGTTGTTTTTTTTCTGGGTTTTTTCTCCCAGTTCCTTGCCTTTCTCATCGCATCTCTGCGTCTCTGTTACTTTCCTCTCGTCGCTTTCTTCCCCCTCGTCTGTGCAGTCGATTGTCTGCCAGAGCAACATGTGGCAGGTGGTGAGAGGAAAAAGCAAAGAGTGAGGAGGGAAAAAAAGCACACTGACAAAAGCTGCTTCCCCCGAGCTTGCTTGTAGCTGCAAAAAAAAATACATCAATTACCTCCATGATTGAATGATGTTAGCACAACTCTGAGGATGTTGCCTCTGTTGAGATGAATGGTGCAGCTCGGCTCGACGTAGATTTCTGTGTCGACTTGTGTTTGTTTTGCGCATACAGCCTCACCATCAGTAATTATAGCACCGTGTCGCTGTCTGGCTTGGCCTGCCAATCAAATCATAAGAGAGTTATGCACTACAACACTGCAACTGCAACATCTGTGTTAGCGAGGGTCTATGTATCTGATTCGGAGTACAGACTCCTGGAGCTCCAGTTTTACCACAAAGATAAGCTGGCAACTATGTCAGCAGAATGAGGACAATAGCATCAAACACTGCTGTTTCTCTGTTGCTCTTTTTGGCAACAGGCAGTCGAGGGGGACAACAAAATTGGGTTATTGAAGGTCAAAACTGCAATTTTTGTGGATACCAAAAATGATATATTCTGCTCAATTGAATATCAATATGATTTTTTTAATGCTGAAAATCTGTAAAAGTTATCTTTCACATTTAATATTTTAGGGGTGGATGAGAGACTAAAACCCAGGACGCTGTTGCCACTATGACTAATACTGCTGCATATGAAGAAAAAACTTTCAGTGATGATAAAAATCAGATTTTTATGCCTCTGCGCCACTGATAGCCAGAGGCATTTTGTTTTCGGGTTGTCCGTCTCTATGTACGTCCCATTCTCGTGAAATATTTCAGGAACGTCAGGACGAAATTTCTTCAAATTTGGCACAAACATCCACTTAGACCAGTGGGCAACTCCTGGGTCTGAAAAGTGAAGCCAATGTGGAAGTGTCTTAAACTTCCGTTCTTTCTAACAGCCAGCAGGGGGCGACTCCTCTGGTTGCAAAAAGAAGTCTGATTGTATAGAAGTCTATGAGAAAATGAGCCTACTTCTCACTTGATTTATTACGTCAGTAAATATTGTAAACATGAGTTTATGGTCTCAATCGCTAGTTTTAAGTCTTCTTCAATACAGCATGATGTTCATTTAGTAAATTATGGTCCCATTTAGAGTCAAATAGACCATAAAGCAGGGGATGCTTTAGGCTTTAGCACCCTTGTGATTGACAGGTCGCTCCCATGGCATTGTCCGGTGTGGTTGTCTGTGTGTTTTCAGTTTATGAAAGTTCATTGTAACATTTCGGTCACCTAAAAATGGCTCATTCAGAGTTCGGTTGTATTTAGCTCCACCCTCTCGTATCACTTTTGGTTGAAAAAAGTAATTGCGACAGCCAGAAACCAAGATGATGACGGCCAAATGGCAAACTCGAGGCTTCAAAACGGCAGTCTACAAACCAATGGGTGATGACACGCTGACTACATCCACTTCTTATACAGTATTGTATATAGTCTATGACTTGGACTAAAGGATGAACTGATTAGAGTTTGGTGGTCAAAGGTCAATGCTTTTGGCCATAACTAAAGAATTCATATGCTAATTATGACCACGAAGTGATGACATTTTGGACAGATATGGATGCAAACTACAACTTGACTGGTTGTCAGAGAAATCCAACCACAAATTTTACTTATCTGAATGTCAGAGGTTGAAGATCCCACCTCGACCACAAGAAATAGTCAGTTGTAGTTTCGCAGTGTAGTGAATGCAGTTTGTGCACACAGTATGTATGTATTGTGAAGTTTGGATTGTGTACGAGAGGGTAAAACCAAATTCTTGGCCTGAGTTTCATACAGTATATCGTCACCAAGCGCTATCACCAAACATACAGCATCCAAAACCACATGTTAGTACAGATGTAATCCACATCTGGCCATAGCCGGGTGATCCGTGTGAGAGACAAGAGAGGAGCCTGCCAACACGGCTGTTTAGCTTTACAACACGCTCTACTGTTTCTGTGTGTGAGCGTATGTGTGTGTGGCCTCAGCCAGGAAACCTGCTTAATCTCCCAGTGTCTTGTGGCATGTTTTTGCCTTCTCTCACTTTGTCTCTCTGTCAGTCCCTCCCCTCTTCATCCCTGTTTCCCTCTAATCTCTATTTGCATATCCATAGGTACACATCCTTAGATCGTCTCCCAGTCTGGTATCTTTTCATCCATTTGTCTGCTCGTGTTCCCTGAACGCCGTACTCGGCGAGGGTGAATGATAAGTAGCTCTCTTCGCCAAGAGGCTGGAAGGCTTGGCAGAGATGTCATCTGGAGATATAAAAGAGTTCAGCATGGGTTAGCATTGTGGGATGCAGTTTGCTGCTAAGACCACCGTCTGCTTAAAGTGACAGTAGACAAGTTTTAGCCATGCTAGGTATTTATGAACATGTCTGTCATTTAATGATCAGAAGGTGAAGCTTTTCATACAGAAAGCTGTTTCACACCAAGCACGGATTTTCGTCCAAAAACATTTTCACTGAAATTTATAAAAACGCTTGCACACCCCTGCGGAACATTTGTGCGAGAGGAAAACATATTCGGACGGACCTTGATTTCAGCGGAGTGTGTGTATTTTCGGGCCTTGGAACAATGGATTTTCTTTTTCGAGGTATCAGACTGTCGGACAAATGAGCTTTTTTTGGTACAATGGGTCATTTGTTGGTCTATTGGTGTTTCAGAATAACAATAGGCCGTCCCCTTCTCAACACCCAATAATGTGCAACAAACACTACTACCTCAACAACCAAATAAAGGACAATATATGTCTTGAGATCACCCAACAACTGATGAAGTTGGTAATGTAGCTGATATGCACTTGCAAATGTTATATATTGGTCACGTAACTAGCCACAACAGCTAGTGTTAGCATCACATTTGGGGTCCAATTAGTTTATGTATTGTGTAGTTAACGTTAGCCCCTTAGACATTCTCTGTCTGCATAGGTTTTTGTCATGTGAAGTGGACACGGCACTATGTAGGAGGAAACGAATTTGGCCTCATTGACAAAATTGGAACATAGCAATGTGGATAATTCGCACCAGAACCGGTGTGCATTGTTGTCGATGTGGAAAATTCAAATACAGATCTTCTGTATTTCCGCACCGCATTTTCGCATCGCACTGGTGCGAAACAGCTTTAAAGAAGCTGTGGACAATCAATACTATAACAATCACTTATATTCATTTCTTGATAAATGCAGACTGATTTACAGACACGCCTACTTTAAACTTAGTTTTGTTAAAAATGAATCTCTGACGACCAGTTTGGACATCGGTACAACTTCTTTATTTTTCTGTTGACTCCTTCAAATTTTAAATATTTCACACAATTATCCCGGAGTGCCAATTGAGGACATCAAAGTGTAACATAGCTACTGTGCGCATTTTGAAATGCCTCAACAAAAGTTAGCTTTAGTGTTATTTTTCATAAAGCTGCTCAGACAGACCAATAAATCAATTAATAATTGTAGTGATTCACGGTTTTGGGCGGGGTCAATGACATAGGAGGCTATCGAGCAATTTAGAAAGAACAAGAAATGTCCTTGAATTCAAACACATGCAATTTTTGTGCTTGACATCAAAGCTTCTGCCAAAATATTGTTGCACTAAGCATTTACTTTAAGCTCTAGTTATGGCATTTGACAGGTACAGTAATGTTTACAAGAGGCAAATTGGGGAAATAACTTCAATCTTTACCCAATTTGATGCTCCAAATATGTCCCCACAAGATAAACCTGATAATTTCAAAGACAGCTGCATTGTTTGCCGGAGACATATAGGCCTACCTTTACCCAGAGAATGACATTTTGCTGTTCTCTGGCGTTATCAATGTGCTAAACGTCGATAAGGAAAACATGCATTAGGATGCCGACACACAAGGTAATGATAACCTATGCCAATCCTAATAGACTGTCAGAAATCTTGATTGAAATCTCTCCGTTTTGCTCGCTCTAAAAAGCCAATCAGCATGCCGGCGTTTTCCTAACGTCTTTCCTCCCTTTCCGTCCGTTGTTAATGCTTGCTTTTCAGGGTATGGATGTTTGTTCTGGAATGTGTGTATGGCAGGTTTGCAACAATCTGATGTTTACCATAAAGGCTGAGGGGAGGGGTGTCCTGTGCAGCTCACAGGGAGTTTGTCTAGGTGAAAGGGTCCTGTGAAGCCATCTTATACCTTTTGTCTTAATGAATTTGTGCTCATGAATGATCTTAAACATCATTATCGCCACATTATGAGTACAAGATTATTATCATCATCAGTACTCTACTGTACAAACTAGGGATGTCATGAGAACCGATACTTAGGTACCAAGTCAATGCCAAAATTCTGAAACCTTGACAGTACTCGTGTTTCTGCGATACCATAGGTACCATCAGGGCTCGAGACTTATATCGTCCAGTCATCCTGGCAACGATAAATAATGTGTTTGGGACACAGTAAACTCGACATTATTCTTTCCCTGGTAATGCTACATTGCAAACAACAAATCAGTGTTTAAATAGGCATGACTAGAGCTAGTTAACGTTAGCTGTTAGCTCCATGTAGAACTGTGCTGCCTACCGGCTGCTAGCAGCTAACGTTAACTAGCTCTTGTCCTGGCGATTTCAACACGGGAGGTGCCATTGATTTATATTATTTATATTATGATACGTTCAGTATTTGGCAAAGGTCTTGTATCTTGTAAAATATCGTTTTTGGCGACAGACTTGAATAAATCCAGTTGTTTGAAGGAGATGTTTTCACAGAAATATACAATGCATAATAGAAAGGGAATTATGGCCTGTTTAACTTCCTAACAAAATCCAGTATTCAAATTGTAATAGGAGCAGATGTTCAAGTACATGGGGTTTATTGTTTTACTTCTGTTTTGTACCGTGGTGTCGAATTGGTATGGACAATCGTGGAATTTCTCCGGTATTGGTATTGACTACTAAATTTTGTGACATCCGTTGTGACATCCCTAGTACAAACATCTGTGGGGTTAAATGTGGTTATGAGCCAAGTAAATATACAAATATGGTATTAAAGCTGTCATTGCTATATTTATTTTGAGACATTAGTGTAATTACTTTTAACAGTTGGGAAATATATAATAATATAAAATACCACTTGCGTGTCTGTACAGTGAATATGAAGCTACAGCCAGCAACTGGTTAGCTTAGCTTAGCATGAAAAGTCCAAAGGTAGCTGAATCCCCCTACCAGCACCTCTAAAGCTCAATAAATATCAAGTTATATATCGTTTGTTTAACACGTACAACAACTGAAGTGTAACTTTGGTTACAGGGGATTTTGTCCCGCACTATTTTTGGCTGGGTAACCAGCAACAGTAACCAGGAAAATCTTGGAAGCAATTTCTTTTTTTTCCTAGGATGGCGAAGTCATGACCCGCCCTAATCTGCCTCTGATTGCCTTACCCTGATATTCTTAACCCTAACCAATCTCACTCCTCATGCCTCAACCTAACCAACCTAACCAACCCAACCAACAAAGGCAAAGATTACCAGCCAATCAGAGGCAGAGTAAGGTGGGTCATGACTTCGCCATTCAAAAATTGGCATCTGGGAAGTCCTTGCAAGCCGTTTCCCCCTCTTTCCAGTCCTAAAGCTAATCTATGATAATCATCCGCCAAGATGTAGTTACAGTAACACATTATACTGAATACAACACACTATAAAACCACAACCTTTCTGCTTGTGTACGGATTAAATAAACAAGATGCAACGGGGTGCCGGTAGACGGATGTTTTTAACTTTGGACAGAGCCAGGCTAGCTGTTTCCCTCTGCTTCCAGTCTTTATGCTAAGCTAAGCTAATTGCCTCCTAGCTTTAGCTTTATACTTAATAGACAGACACAGGGTCTGAAATTCACTTTTTTCACTGTGGCAGAAACTTTTGGAATCTTATGGTCTTAGATCTGATGTCATCCAATGTTAAATATATTTTACACAAAAAAATATTACTTACATGATAAATTACTGTGTTCAAATTACACAGTAGCTTGAGAGGAGCCCTATTTTAAATGATTATATTTTTATTTAAATATTTGCTTTGATTAAAAAAATCTTGGCATCAGTAGTTTTAAGCATGTATTGTAAACCTTTTAGAGCTCATGTTAGGAAGTTAAACAGGTCATGATTCCCTCTCTATTCATTATTTTATATTGCTGTGAAAACATCTCCTATAAACAACTGGATATATTCAAGTTTTTTTTTACATTTGAACACATCATGATAAAGTTAGAATTTACCTTGACCCAATAGTAATTTTTACAGAACAGAGCTTGAACGCACCATAATATAACTCACTGGCACCTCAGTTAACGTTAGCATCTCCGTTATTTACTGTGCTGCCCGCCGGCCTCTAATATTCTAACATTACTAACTCTTCTCCTGCTGATTTCAACACAGATTTGTTGTTCACAGTGTTGCATTATCAGGGAAAAAATAGGGTGCGTCCCCTCAGGTTTAGTAGTAGCGTCATTACAGACCTTGGACGGACGTGAGAGCGCTGTGAATATTCTCATCTAACATTCAAACAATTGCTTAAACACACAAGAGTAATGCTGAGAGGATTCACAATTTTTACCGGGCAGCGTTTTATTTTATTTTATATCATGAGCCAGGGGTCAGAATTTGGCAAGAAATTAGAAGCAAATGAAAAAAAGAAAAAATCACCTCCAGCATGTTTATTCTCTTCACTGAAGCCAAAACAAACATCTTCTGCAGCAGGGATTGTTGTAAATGTGCTCTTAATTTGGACACAGCCGCGCTAACAATACCACTGGCATAAGATAAAGGCCATATTCATCTCGACCACGGTTTCACTTGTTTACACTAATTAAACCGTGTTAATTGAGCAGTGATTAATTACGCTTGGATATAACGATGTTTAAAAAGGCTACTTGAAGTGTATATACTGGATGTAATTTCCTGATGGTTAGTTTATCTATTCTTCTCCTAGGCTTATAACCTGTTATATCATCTATCACAATACTGTCTCATAAAGCACGATCTGTTTTTTTCACGCTGCCATTCACATCAACTTCTTTTGTTTCTCCCCTCTGTCTCGCTCCCTTTGCTGCTGCTGCTGACTCGGTGAAGCAGGTAAGACTGTTATTAGCTCTCCTTTCAGCTTGTGTGCTTTTTCCACAGTGTACGTTCATGTGCCTAGGTGTGTAAGTGCACGTGCATTGGCCTGTACGTGTGTATGTATGTGCGAGTGTGTGTGTGTCAGAGATGGGTTTAGCTGAGATGAGTAAAGCTGGGTCACATGCTGTCTCTGGTGCTGCTGATATTGCTCCGGCTGTGGGGGGCTTACAGGGGGCACTGCTGAAAGTGAAAGAATTATGACACACACACACACACATCCAATAACAGACAGTGGCCAGCACCCTTTACACCCACTATTGACGGGGTTACAATTGGATGAGTCCTGAGTAACGTTCTGTAGATCAGTAACTATAGTGAGAGTTTGACGGCCTCCATACAGTTACTAGACTTATATATATACTTGTATATATAATAAAGGGATTGAGCAGGCGGTCGCCATGGCAACGATGACCCCTTCAATACATACAAATGTAAAATGTCACTACAACCTGCGCCCAATCGTCCAGGTAGGATCAATGCTGTTGTCAGGCTTCTCAGCTTCAGATTTTATTAACATGAATTTAGTGAATTAGCCAAATGTGTTTTTTAGGGAGTGCAACTATGTATAATTTTGACATTTAAAAAGTTGATGAGGATTGTGTGTTTTTGCTGTTCTCAAAGACCAACAGAGCGATAGGCCTGTCTGTTTGTTAGCAGCTAATCTCTACAAACAGACCCTGCATTCACATGTAGAATCTGTTGTCAACGGGACAAGATTTTGGAAGAATTGGAAGCGTTCTGGTTTGTAGTCTGAGTAGTATCGACCAATCACGTTCAAGCAGACTTTTGTTGAATGCAGGTAGGCGAGAGTGTGTGGAGAGCAAAAGATGATTCAGCTTTTTATTGGTTTAAAAATAGTCAGTTATGTTTTTAGTTACATCACATCATTACTTTAATCTTAGTGTAAAAACACTTTCAGACATTCAGAGCAACTGTATAGATGGACGACACGCAGTCCTTTAAAGGTCCCATATTGTAAAAAGTGAGATTTTCATGTCTTTTATATTATAAAGCAGATTTAAGTGCTATATAAATACTGTTAAACTATCAAAACGCTCAATATACAGAGAAACACACACAGCCCGTATTCAGAAATTGTGCATTTGAAACAAGCCGTTAGGATTTCTGTCCATTTGTGATGTCACAAGACCATTTAGACCATTACACGGTTTTAAACGTAAACATTCTAAATGTGTCCCAGTTTATTTCCTGTTGCAGTGGATGCAAATAATATCAACTGACAGGAAGTAAACATGGACCCAAACTGTTGCCTAGCAACGCAATTCCATTGCAATTCCGTTTAAAAGCACTAAAATGGAGCGTTTCAGACAGAGTAAATACAGGTATATTCAGGCAGACAGTACAAGGAAAATAAAGGGTTATTTGATTATTACAGCATGTAAACATGTTCTAGTAGAAACACAAAATACAAGTATGAACCTGAAAATGAGCACGATATGGGACCTTTAACTCCACCGCCCAGCCTTCGCTCCAGCCCTTGCTCCAGCCCTTGCTCCAGCCGCGGCCTGGGTCTCGTTCACATGAAGAGAGGGAGGGAAATAACTCTGGATTCAGCTATTAGTGCATTTTACAACTTTTAGGACCTAATAATTTAAATAAGGACTATTCAAGTGTTCGTACTGGGCAGTTGATTCACCTCCAAATTATCCACTGAGTTACAGACGTCTCCTTCCCTCTATGGGAAAAAGTCTTTTTGGGCCCAATGCATCACGTGACGGACACGGAGGTTTTAGTACCGCCGTTTAGCCGCTACGGAAATTTGTTTCAAAGCCCGACGCTCTTCCGGGAGGCTTGATATACAGTCTATGCTTGCAACGTTAGCTAACACTCACTAAACGGGGGTACTTTCTCACCATGTTTGTCATCCATATGGTTTTCTAACTTCTTAATTATCTTTTCTTTAGTGTAACTGAAAAAAGTCTAATATAATTTGTCAATATATATATATATATATAATATATATATACTGTATATATAAGATCAACAGTACGCAGTTACAACAGCTACTCTTATGATATAGCGCGTGTTGGCTGGTATAATGTTTGTGACATGAGATAAATTAGGTGAAGAAAGACCGCTTCCCACTGAAGGAAATTGCCAACAATGGTTCTATTCACACAAAAAGGAGAGAAAGGAAGCTGCTATGCGAATATGCAATATTGAGTCTCCTTTTTTTCCCACATCTCTGCTTGGTAGACCTGTCAAATTTCAATTTAAAAACGGGTGCTGTGCGTTGTAACATTATTTCCCCACCATAATAGAAAAGGCAACCTGAGGTTACAATCAAATTCCAAATGCAGGCAAAGGTTTGAATAGGTTTCAACGAGCTGCTGTTATTTCCTAAATGGTAAAGAGAGAGAGAGAGAGAGAGAGAGAGAGAGAGAGAGAGAAAAAAGTGTTTCTTTTCTATTATTTCTCCCCCTTTTGTTTCAGCGACGTCGTCTGAAGGTTGCACATTGGGAAGGACCTTAATTAAGATTTTTGTGCCTGGGGCTCTGTTTGCAAGCTGTAGTACATCAGGAACGGGCGAGAGCCAGATACAGATCATTGGCTACCCGGGTCAAGTCATGTGATTAGGAGAAAATATTAACATTTTCACCACGGCGACCCTTTTGACTTAGCAATCAAATGTGTTGTTGTCGTTTTTTTTCAAGACAGATGGAGGCGAGTAAACTCATTCACTACCTGCCATGGCGTCACCAATGTTTTTTAGTTGAAAGTGACCTTTAATTTGAAAAATGTGAAGAGGTCGCGCTGTAGCTTTTCAGTGACGTGAGTGTTGTTTTTGTATAAAAGGCGCAGGAGGCGGAGGGAGGCCGTCTCACTGCTCACAGATTTATTGATTGGGGGAAATATTTGTTTCTCGCTGTGATCGGAACTTGACCACAGCCTGCACAACACATTTTTCTTCACTTCCCGGCAGCCTCATTTCCATGCTGTAAGATAGACGTTGCCACAGGTTGCCGATGTGTCCGGGACGGACAAACAGATAAAACATTCACACCCTCCAACCGCAGGTTAATATAGCCAATGATTGACAGCTGGATCTCAGTATTGATTGAATCCAGAGTCTCTTTGTTTTGCAGTACCGCTCTCTCTCTCTCCCACTCTCTTTCTCTCCTCCTCCCTCGCTCCCCTTCCTGTTTGTTTGGTTTAGTTTCGAGATTCCGGCTGGTTATTACACGGAGAGGAGAGGAGGTTATTGCCTGGTGCGAGGGGGCACTGACTTATAGTGGCCACCTTCGGAGCAGCTCATCTGTCTCTCTCAGTTTCTCGCATCCACGGTCGTCTGTTAGCAGGCTGGCCTCCCTGCACATGCACGGAGGTGGGCTTGTTTTAATAGGGATCCCCGCTGTGGAAAACTGCCAGCTGATCGGAATGAGCACAATATCAACACTCTGGCAGAGAGGAGTGGGTGCATTAGGGCTGTCACAGTGAGGGAATTTCACCTGTGGTGATAATGATTGGCTTAACAGCGCAATATGCGATACTTAAACCTGCAGTAGGCAGAATATTTTTGGCATATTTGGGCAAAAATTACATAATAACCTTTCAGCATATTGTAATTCAAGTGTTCTGAGAGAAAACTAGACTTCTGCACCTCCGCATGGCTCTGTTTTCAGGATTTAAAACATCTAGCCTGTGACGGGAGACTTTGGCCAATCACAGGTAATTTCAGAGAAAGAGAGTGTTCCTATTGGCTGTGCATTCAACAGGCAGCTGTCAATCACTCACGAACTCCGACCAAACGGTCAGACTAGGCAGCGCTGAAATATGAATCAATATTTTGTTACGTTAATGCCTATTTCTCACCTCAAATGTTTTCAGAAACATCTTGTAGTGTGCTGTTTAGCTGTAAAATGAGAACGTTTGCTCCGGCTGGTGGGCGGTGCTTGGTATTTCCTCAACATGGTGGCCGGGTCTCAAACTTTTTATAGCTAAACAGTACACTACAAGATGATTTTGAAAACATTTTATGCGAGAAATAGGTTTACAGGAACAGAATATTGATTCATATTTGATTAGCGCTGCCCAGTTTGACCGTTTGATCGGAGTTTGCAAGTGATTGACAGCTGCTCAGAGACGGCAAGGCTCCAGCTCGGCTCTGATTGGTTGTTTTCGTCTGGTCTGTGAAATCCTGCAGATGCTGTTAGGAGCACCGGAGGACACAGAGACACATGATTTTTTTTTTTCAGATTACCTGTTTCATACACTACTGTCAGGATATAGTGACCGTTTTATAAAAATACCTTTTTTTTAATCATATTTGATCCATTTCTATCTGCTGCAGCTTTAATTTATCCTGATTTTAGTGCCATATAGATATGTTTCATTGTTAGGCTATTATTAGGTATATTGTTGCTTTTTGAATAACAAAGATACTAATTATTGCATACTTGTTTTTCGTTAAATGCAGAACACAGAAGGGCAAAGAGGCACAGCTGGGTTTTTTTCAGCTTTGTTTGCATCTGGTTGCTATGATACGGAATATCAGCAGAAGTAAAAATGTCGGCACAAGGTAGAGAACTTTCTCTGGATGAAGGGAAGGCTGAAACACATATAGGGAGAGAGGACGGCCTCGTCCATTTGTGAATTGTAGCCTACATGTAGGATGTGACTGTTGGTCTTTGTGGTATTTGTCCCGCCCTTCCTCCATTGTGATTGGATGGCTGCGTAAAAAGGGACAGTGACGAGCGCAGCGTTTTACCCAAAGTAGAATACCTCGTCACATTGCTGCCGTTCGTAGCAAAGTGTGAAAATGCGGTTGCTCTCATTGCAAAGCATTAAACAAAAGTAAAAACTTGCCATCCCCTACGGTCGGCTTGTCAATAGAGCGGTTATTGCGACAGATCTGGGGTGCGTTCGAGTTGACGGCTGAAACGCAGCTAATGAATCTGTCCAAAAAGAGCAGATTTGTTCATCTTTTTTTGTCAATGCGATGAGAAATATCCTTTGTAGATTTTAACAATGCCATTAGATTCAATAAGTGAGGGCCAAGTAGGGGAATTAGCCTGTAATTCATCACCAGACATGCTTTCTTGGGTGTGAGTGTAATTTACTCCAGCATGATTTTTTTTTTTTTTTGCTATATTGTCTTCTGCATATACAGGCGTAATGGGATGAGAGGTTGGAAAAAATAGAAAGTGAGTATATGGAGGGTGGGAGGGGGGTTGGCATGAGCCTAGAAGAGACTGCTATTAGCTGTTAATTCTGAAACAAATTATGCAATTAGCTCTGGCATCAGGATGTAGGCCATGAGAGAGGACAGCGTAACCTTCATTTGATCCGTTCTGCGGCGAGCCAGGCGAGAGACGGAGAGAGAGAAAGAGAGAGAGAGAGAGAGAGAGACCCATTTAATAGGAGAATTTCTTTTGCCCGAGCAAAACGCTAACAGTATCCATAAGTGCCACTTTAGCTTCCCTTTGAGTGCTTTCTTTTTCCTATTTATGGAGGGATTTTCATAATGTGCGAGTGTGTGTTTTTTTTTTTCTTTTTGAGAAATACTCATGTCCTTAAAACAAAGAGGTAATTTGTCTGTGCATATGAGATAATATTGTCTGGGGAGCCGTGCGATTTGCTGCCCCTGCTTGACTGTGAAACAGAGGGAAGGTGTTGATTTCAAGGTGTGTGTGTGTGTGTGTGTGTGTGTGTACGTGCATGTGTGTGCTCACCCCTTTGTGAGTGCTTCTGTATGTGTGTGTGTGTGTGGCGCCATCAATAAAGGTCTCAAACAGCGGCAGAACCAATCGTAGCTCCACTTAAACGTTGGCCCGGTTCTCGCTGTGGATTGGTCGTTAGCCTAACACAATCAAATTTGTCCACAGTGAGGAAGTCATTAATTCTAAGTGGACCATTCATTTAACGTTGTTAGGAAGCAGAGAGCCAAGAGTCCCTCGGCATTAGCGACGCGTGTTACTCCAATGAAGCTTCACCACAACAAACAACCACTCGATCACGATTCGCTTTAACAAGGTGACATAGTGTAAAGAACTCTTCTAGCCAGTTAGTTATGGGCATAAGAAAACTTGAGAATGAGAGAATGATACTTTATGCACTCATGTGGCCGGCGGTGTTGTGTTTTCGGGTTGTCCGTCCGTCTGTATGTCCTTCCCAATCCCGTGAACGGGATATCTCAGGAACACGTGGAAGGAAATTTCTTCAAATTTGGCACAAGCATCCACTTGGACTCGAGGAAGAACTGATTAGATTTTGGTGGTCAAAGGTCGCTGTGACCTCACAAAACACGATTCTGGCCATAACTCAAGAGTTCTTGTGCTAATTATGACAATTTCACACAAATTTCTGAAAGGATAAAAATCAGGACGTGATGAGATTTTGGATGTTAACTAGAACTTGACTGGTTGGCGGAGGCAAACAACTGCGAGGCGGTAATTCTAGTTTACCGTTTTTTTATATCCTAAAGAGGACCTATGATGCTAATTTTCAGGTGCATTCTTGTTTTTTGGGTTTCTACTAAAACATGTTTATTTGTCCTCATACCGGCTGTGCTGCAGCAACTTTTAACCCTCCGTCTGAAACGCTCTGTTTGAGCTTTTGCCCCGCCCCTCCCTAAAAAGCCCAGTCTGCTCTGATTGCTCAGCTTGCCCGCTCTGTTGTGATTGGTCGACCGAACCAAACTCGGCTCTAACTAGCTGTTGTTTGAGGGCGTCCCAAATTAGCCACCGGGCAGGTATTATGCAAATGTGTTACTTGGTGACATCACCATGTTACGGAAGAAAAGGCGGGACTTCAATCAAACATGGCAAGTCGCAGCGCTAATCGTTGCAGAAGCACATGTCTTCACGCCGGTCAACAAGCGATTCTGCTCCTCTGCTGTTTACTACAGAGCTCTCTCTCTCTGTGTCTCTCTGTCTGTCTGCTTGTGTGTGTGTGTGTGTGTGTGTCTGCTCCTCTCTCTTTCTCTCTCTGTTTAGACACAACTGACACATATGTGGAATAAGTACATAATTTAAACCCACAATTACCAACAACAGTGACACGAGGCTATTTCTAATGAATATAATGGACGGATTTTGAAATGTGATCGGGGGGGAGGGACTGGGAGGGAATCGGAGGAATTAAAACTCCGGGAGAACAGCAGGGAGGGAAGTCAAAGGCGTTTCGTGGGATGCATATTTTATCGTCTTATCAGAATCAGCTCATTTACAGTATATCACATACTGTATAATATATAATTTATAGTAGATTATCAGTGTGTTTTTTTTTTTGCCAGATTCACTCGCAGCACACAGAGAAAACAGAGCAGAAAACTACCGCTGAAGATCGCGAGCTGGCAGCGGAGCTCCGTGGCACTGCGCGCACTGTGTGAACAGCTCAATCCATTTACATGGGCGCCAAAAGAATGCGGGTAGCGCTTCTCTGAAAATCGTGGCGCTTCGCGGTGCTTCTATGTGAACCCGATGGAACTCCCTTTGGACTTTGGGCTTTGTAACTTTGCAGACGTTTTACATGCAAAAAACTATATAACGCATTACACGTATACACATATACATGTCACCATGGTTACCAGATGATATTGCATTTATATACAGGTCAGTTTACAATCAGCAGATTGATTTATTAATAGTATAGCTTTTGTATTAATGCCACATATCTACTACCACAAATTGCTGCTTGGTCTGTTTTGCTTTCACACCACAAAAGAAAAAATGATCGATCAGGCGGTCTTGGCCCGGTTGTTGAGTCTGGACCAGGGTTTGATTGACGAGCAAACAGACCAGCGTTCATTGGAACCAAACCGAACCGAACGGGGTAGCAGCACAGGCGCAGTTTGCGTTGGTTATATTCCTTATAATAACGCAGAACTAATAATGAATGAATAATATTGACCTTGTTGTGTCTTCTTATTGACAGAATAAGAAGCCAACAAGATAAGAAGATAGATTTGTGGTCTTTTTGTTTACTTATAGCCTAATAGCATCAGACACTCTGTCCACACATCGTTGAATATACACTTTCTGTTGCGTCATCAAACCACAAACCACGTACCTATCAGCTGTGCAGTTGAGACCAGCCTGCTGCCTCCTTATTTAGATGTTTGTAATAAAATGAGGAGGTATCGTATCGATAACTCCTCATTTTAACTTCACCAATCAGCCGTTCCTCATCTATTGCTGCACTTTCAAAGCGAGCGACATGAATAAATAGAAAATCTTAGCGTCTTACAAAAGTTCAGCTCAAAACGTTGTGCTGAGCTGCGCTCCGTCTCTCGCGGACAATAGAAAAACAATAGAAAACAATGTAATCAAACAGATTTTGTCACTGACTCTTGCTTGCATCGCATTCTGTCTAGAGGGTGTAATATGTCGGCTACACGCATCCCAATAAATTAGACCTCTCTGTGTTGTACACATTACATTCCCTCTACATTTTTTTTGTGAACCTCCAACCTTAAAGTGCAAACTGCCTGTTTGCAGGGTAGGTGTGAAAGAAACCGTAGTTTCTTATGGTGAACATTGAAATATTGAAGTCAAATTGTTTGCTATATTTAATGTGGAAATTGTTCAGTTTAGATATATGGTATACAGACATACGATCTGGCACATACAGAGGCATCATTAAACCCCTGCGACAACGTAGTCGGGGGTATATAGCGCTCTGCGTGTCCGTCCTTCCATCTGTCCTTCCGTCCGTCACACTTTTGTTTCCGGAGCAGAACTCGGAAACTATTTAACTTAGGAACTTCAAATTTGATATGATGGTTGACAGTGTGGACTAGTTGTGCCTTTTGGGGGTTAGAAGTCCAGGGTGCCCAACATTTTTGAAATTTTTGCCAAAAACTTTGATTTTTTTTTTTTTTACTTCAATTTCCTTTCCGGAGTAGGACTCGTTCCATTAGTTCCAAAAGGGCAAAACCTTTGACCCTATACTTTAGTGGGGGTTAAGCAGTGAGCTTTTTGCATTGTTCTCTCTGATGACCAAAACAAATCCAACCTGCTTCTCTCTGAGTTCTCAACCAGATGTGTGAATATTGTCGCCATCGTTTTGTTTTCCTCTCTTAAACATGAGCGCAGCACCGACTCATTGTGGGCTCGGCGCGTCTCTCTAAAAGCTTAGTGTGACACAGGTTTCGGGTAATGATTTGGGATGTTATCAGTGCAGAGCAGGAAAGTAAACAGCGGCGCTATCTCCAAAAAGGTTAGCCATATGTTAAATCAGTGGCAGGGGACGTGGAGGGAGAACAGCTGCTTCCCCCCCACTGCTATCTGACAACTCACACACACACACACACACACACACACACACACACACACAAACCTGCGCGTGCACACTCAGTGCTGCTGGAATCATATTGATTATTCTGTGTGCATATGTGTTAAAGAAAATGAAACGTCCCGGAAAAAAAAAAGCTTTCCAGACAAACAGACGGGCACTTCATCTGGAACGTCAAGTGTGGCGCAGGCTTGTTTTGGTGACTGTTGTCTCCGCATTCAAAAAATGGCAGACACACATGTGGCCAAGACATCTGGAAAGCTGAGCAGACCAGTGATCAAAATCAAGCCAATGTGTAAACAAAACAAGGCGGCTATGCAGTATTAGCCGGCCAGCTGTCAGGATGAAACTTGTGTAAATTAGTCTCTTTCTAACAGCTTCCAATTCTTTCATTATTTATCTGTAAGACAGGGAGAGACACATTAACAATACAGTAAACAGAAAAGCAAATTTAATGGCCATTTTCATACTTTTCTGTTTGTGTTGGGACACAATGCGCGGGCGGCCGAGGGGAGTATTTTTGTGCAACGATAGCATAATAATCACACAGACTTTTGCACAAAATGAATGGCATGCATAATTACTGTGATGCTGCATTTGTGTATTATCATACGGTTATCATGAAGTTGTCTTTCATGTCCAGCGTTTTTCACAGATGATTATCTAATTGGCATACAATTTCACACAGTGGAAAGCTCAAAGACTCCTATTATGCACCACTGCTTAATTAAAGTCGCTTTTTCGCACTCATGAAATCCTGTCACAAAAACCCTTTTCACAATTCCTACATGCAGTCCTCTCACGCATAATTGTATTATGGACTGCATTACATTGTCCCGCTTTAATTCACAGCCCGCGGCTTACAAATTGTGAAACAAAGACTCAAGCGTATGTGGGGGATTCGCTGGTTTCTCAGACTCGCTTTGTGACAGCGCAGACTCAGTGATTATTCCCTCGATAGGCTGAAACCCATCCCGTCACCTCGCATATCTAGAGTCACACCGTATATCTGGAGGACTTGTCTGAGAATTCAGCATCTACAGAGGACAAATATATGCTGTACGTTTGTACCGATGCACCGTTTCTAGTGCAATCACACTACATCCATACCCTAATATTGAAATTAAAATGTTCACATATGAATGGATAAATGTGGATTAATAGAAGGTCCATTCAGGTGTAACCTTAAATTCCTTTGAGTGGTTGAAACAACTGTCACAGATTTTAAAAGTGTCCTGTGAATCCTCGTGCTAAGGGAGGCAATTTGAAACCTGTGTGGGAATTAGGGGTGTAAGGAAATATCGAAAATATTGAGTACCGCGATATTATGTTTCGTGATACTTTATCAGTTCTCAAAAACACTATATCAATTTTGAATTAACAGTTTGCATGCAGTCAATACTACATTTAATTTGCAAAGATATGCGCCCTCTCAAAGATGTTACAGGGACTGTGACACATGCAAATGCAGATCCCACTCTTCTGATTGCAAACAAAAGTAAACTTTTTTTACTCCGATTTTGTGCATGTGGCGGTGTGTTCTTTATGCTATGATATGTTTTCCAAACTTAGACTTAAAAATCACAATATATATCCAACAATATCGCAATATATCACGATATATTGAATCGTAACCCCTGTATCATGACACAGTATCGTATCGCCAGATTCTTGCCAATACACTGCCCTAATGGGAATTACAGACCCCGCCACTTACAGTGAATACAACAATACAGAGAGCTAATTACTAAATTTAAATACAAGGGCTGTCAAAGTTAACGCGATAATAACGCAAATTCCTTTTAATGCCACTAATTTCTTTGATGCATTAACATAAGTTGTGATTTTTAGGTCGCAGCGGGCTCAGTTTTAAAGCTAGAGTGAAGATACAGGTATCATATGAAACTAGAAAACCTAAAGAATTCATTGGTGCCATCGTCATGTCACACTAGTTCATCGAGAATGAGGCTGCAAACTTGCGCTACATTTTGGCGAGGAAAAACTGCTATGGCTATTTTCAAAGGGGTCCCTTGACCTCTGACCTCAAGATATGTGAATGTAAATGGGTTCTATGGATACCCACGAGTCTCCCCTTTACAGACATGCCCACTTTATGATAATCACATGCAGTTTGGGGCAAGTCATAGTCAAGTCAGCACACTGACACACTGACAGCTGTTGTTGCCTGTTGGGCTGCAGTTTGCCATGTTATGATTTGAGCATATTTTTTTGCCAAATGCAGTACCTGTGAGGGTTTCTGGACAATTTGTGTTGTTAAATGATTTCCAATAATAAATATATACATACATTTGCATAAAGCAAGGACATTTGTCCACTCCCATGTTGATAAGAGTATTAAATACTTGACAAAGGTACACTTTGAATAGATAAAAATGTGTGATTAATAGAGATCAACTATGGATAATCATACAATACGTCATACGTAATCGATTGACAGCCCCAATAAATACATTTAATGGCTATTTATAAAACAAATGCCGACCATAAATAGTATAAAAAATGGAGTTTGATTTCATGAAAATTTTAAAGAATCTAACTTTAAGGTGGTATTTTTCAGGGGCTGGGTAGACACCTACATTAAAGCCTCATTATGGGAGGATCAGACAGAGCTTTTAAATTGTACTGAAAATATAACATGTAACTGCAGCATGAGATTGCTATTCTGTATAGTTTTTCAAAATAAAAAACAGCATTTCATATTTACATCACTGTTAACATATTTCCCGTTACTTTTAGTCCGTTTTGTGTGTTGACAAAAAAAAGCAAAGACTTCAGAAAACAGACTCCACCTCTTTGCCAATTACCAGATCCTGTCTGCAGCAGTCCAGCGAGCAGCAGATAATGTAACAGCTTTGCCTCCGTGTGCCGGCTCCATCACCGCTGCCTGCGCCATCCACCGCAAAACACACATCTGGCACCTCCACATTCGCTACTTAGCTAAATTACATTACTTCTAGCCTAGCGCCTCTAACAAGGTGCTCTGTGTATTTCGCTAGCCGGGGAAAATAGAAAGAGAACACGGCGAGAGACAAAGAAGTGGAGTAGCTAACATGGTGTTAACAATTGCTCAGTGAGTTCCTCTGCTTCCCATTACACACACTTTGCACCTTTTAACCTTGTTAGCGGGGCACGGCGGCGCGCCGCCCCCGAATGCTTGTTCCGTAATTAAGGGTGGCTCAGGTGCTAGATTTATGGAGATTTGCGGGCCTGTGATTAAAATTGAAATTTAATTCTGGTAATCTGGCGGAGGTGAGGGAAGAGGAATATTGAATGTGAGCGGGGAGGGGAGGACGGTTTGGGTGGTTGGCTGGCCACATATCAGTGGGAGATACTTCACACAGGCTGTTCAAACATGGACTTAAAACAGGCTTATCTCCCAAAAGGTTAATGAGGAGCGGCTGGCTGCGCCTGTTACAAACGCACAACAGAGGTCTCATCTTCTACTGCACGGCAGCGCGTCAGTCACAGAAATACACACACACACACACACAGGCTGGATAAGCTGCAGGCATCACAAGCCCTCAGCCTCACTGATAGAATTCTCGTTTCCAATAACATCCTCAGACGACTTAATTACTTTTCCTTTTGATGCGACTCACAAGAATAAGCGGACTTCTAGATGAAATCTCTCTTTTTCTCCGTATGTGTCTCTCTCTCTCTCTCTCTCTCTCTCTCTCTCTCTCTCTCTCTCTCTCTCTGTGTTTCTCCGTCCTCAGTGATAGCTGATAATTTAGTCGTGGCATTTCAGATGGCTGGGCATGACTCTGAAGTCCATTTCCCTGAGATGTCATACAGCTTATGGAGTTCACAGCGCAGGCTCGGTGGTGGCGACGTATGTGTGTGTGGATTTGCTCAGGCGGTGCAGAGTACAAATGACATGTAGACGGCTTTGTTGTCCGATGTGTGGTGCCGGGTGGTAAAAGTGGAGCTAAATGAAGTCAGAGGAAACACTTTTGTGCTTCCGGACCTCCATGGAGACGGTGTCAAAGACAGAATAAAAGAAAGAAAACAAGGAGGCACATACACGCACTTCCACTCCCTTGGCATCAGAGAAAATGTGCCCTTTGCCTTTTGTTCTCCTCTTATTTTTTTAACCCAACTCCGGACCAAAAATAAAAGTGTGCCACTACAAGACGGAGAAATGTTCCATTTTACCTCGAGGCGCCCCATTTACCATTTTGAAGTAACCCTTTTTATTCCCACTGTGCATATGCGTTTCATTCCATTGTTGCCCCTAAAATGAATCGAGGCTCTGACATTCATTCCAAGGCATTAAATCATGCGGATCCTGGACGAAGCACATACTGCAGATTTATGTTGATGCCACAGAGGGGTGTATTGTAAATGCAGCACACTGTGTGAGGCGCAGTGTGTGGATGTCCACCTTGTTTTTCACCTGCAGGGAAGCAAGTGGTTCCTCTGTCTTATCAGCACACAGTGGTGTTTAGGCCTGGCAGGGGGGGAGGGGTGTGTGTGTGTGTGTGTGTGTGTGTGTGTGTTCCCTGTATAGTTCCTTACGGAGCTGTATTTTTTAGTATTGTCTATTTTTCCTTACATCGTTGCATTTTTTTGTGCGCTCATACATTTATTTGAGAGCGTCCTCTTTTCCTTCTTTTAAAGGAACAGTTCCACATTTTGAGAAACGTTCTTACTCGTTGTTTGATGGGGAGTTAGATTAATTCATATCTTTTCATTAGATATGAAGCTACAGCAGGTTAGTTTAGCTTAGCTTAGCATAAAGACCGGAAAAAGGGGTGAAACAGCTGTCATGGCTGTGTCCTAAATAACAAAATCAACCTGAGCCTTTAAAGCTCACTGATAAACACATTATATCTTGTTTGTTTAATCTGCAAAAAAAATGTTTTATGGATGGTTATGTGCTGAACTGGTTTCCCTGGCAACTGCTCAGACTCATAACCCCCAGTAAAACAGTGCATTTTAGTTGTTGTGCTTTGGTTTCAATGTGTTAATTAGTGAACTTTAGAAGTGTTGACAGGCAGATTTTATAATCAGACAGAGGCAAACTAGCTGTTTTCCAACTGTTTCCAGTCTTTGTGCTAAGCTAAAGCTGCGTTTCCACAAAGCAGTTCAGTCTACTTCAGGTCATTACACATTAGAACGAAAAGTTGTGGATGGTACCAATAGAATCAATCCACTTTTGGTACCACCTCGGTCGAGGCTCCAAGCGAGCTGAGCCGATACTAGAAGCGCGACATCCTGCACAAACTTGCCGTTTTTAAATAGCCAAGCTACCGTCAATAGCGATCACGATTTTCAATTCACTCGACACCGAATATTTTAAAATGGCAGCTCGCAAAACTACGCTGTACAATTGACGAAGTGCAGACATTCCTCTGTTTGGTACTGTTGAAATGATTCATCGAGTGTCCCACTGAAGATGACGTCACAGCAGTTTCACGTGCCGTCGCTACGGTGATCGGTGATGAGAATCCCATCTACACTGAGGGGGTACTATCTGCAGTGGAAACACAGCATAGAGAAAAAGACCCTGGTACCAAAAGTGGGTCGAGTCGAGCATTCACTTCACTCTCCAACAACAGAAAGCAAATATGCGTATTTCCCAAAATGTCAAACTATTCCTTTAAAAGTCCAGTGTGTAGGATCTGGCGGTATCTAGCGGTGAGGTGAGGAGATTGCAACCAACTGAAGCATTTCCCGTGTGCCAAGCGTGTTGGAGAGTTACGTTGGCCGATGCGAAAACACAAATGTCTCTCTCTCTAGAGCCATTTGTTGTAAGAGTAGAGTGTAGGTCATTTGGAGCAGAGCCAGTGCGTAGAGTGTGTGTGTATGTGGGAAGTGAGTGGTGAAGCAAAAGAGAGAGGGAGCATCGCCGATGGGACGAGTAATGGTATTGACTCCGGACCAAGTGGGAAAAGTTAACAGAGTTATGTTTGTCCGTTCTGAGCTACTGTAGAAACACAGCAGACCAACATGGCAGACTCCGTGAAGAGGACCCGCTCCCTATGTAGATATAAACGGCTCCTTCTAAGGTAACGAAAATGGGACCATTTGAAGCAGTGCAACCTTTGACACAACTGAAAACTGTGTAAGCGATCACCCCATATTCCGTGTGGTAATTTTAACTATCTGTTAACACTAAATTTCTGCTCCCATGAGACAATGCACATTCCCCCCTATAGCTGTGATGGAGAGTACTCGCGTGCACGTGAGTGTGTTTCTAGGACTTAGCTCCGCAGCAGCGGTGGCGCTGGCAGCATGGCGTCTCTCTGGCCGGGGTTGTGTCAGCTACGGAGATGAATAGCCCTCTGCTCTCGGCCCACTAAGTAATCCAGCCAATGATGAATCGCTGCTCTCACTGACACCCAAATTGGAATCATTGGGTCCGGGAGCCAAAACTGGGGAAAAAAAACTAAAAAAACAGAGGGCCTCTGGCGGTGGCGTCTAGTCATCCGTTACTGTGACGCTTTCCGAGGCCGCACAAGATACCCCCCTCCCTCCTCCCCCTTTGTGTGCTCAAGGCCTCCGATAAATAGAAAAACAAAGGACCTTTCAGGAATGTGTCACATTGATATCCCTTCCCATCAAAATGGTGCTACTATGATATTCCCCATTTGTGGTTGTTAGACTGATAGCTGCAGCCAAGGCCCCCCCTCGTAAGGGAAGAAAGTTGGTCATGATACATAGCTTTTTTTTAAAGAGGACCTATTATGCTTTTGTGTGTTTCCCTTTCCTTTAGTGTGTTATGTAGTTTTTTTGTGCATGTAAAAGGTCTGCAAAGTTACAAAAGGAGTTACTTTCCCCAACAGAAACTGCTCCTGATCTGCCTGAAATGCTTTGCCTGAAGTCCTGCCTTTTCTTCCGTAACGTGGTGATGTCACCAAGTAGCACATTTGCATAATACCTGCCTAGCGGCTAGTTTGGCACACCCTAAAAAAAAAAGCTAGTTAGAGCGGAGCTGGAGCGGAGTCCGAAGAGTATGGTTCGGTTGACGAATCACAACAGAGTGGGCCAGCTGACCAATCAGAGCAGACTGGGCTTTTCAGTAGGGGGGGAGGAGCTCAAACGGAGCGTTTCAGACACAGCACAGCCGGTATGAGAAAAATAAAGCGTTTTTTTGAACATTAAAGCATGTAAACATGTTCTCGTAGAAACCCAAAATACAAGTATGTACCTGAAAATGAGCATGATAGGTCCTCTTTAAGGTTCTCCCAAACATTTGAGATGTTTCTTAACATTCAAAAGTTTTCCTTATGCTTTTCTTGTCATCCCAAATGCTTCCCACACTGTGTTTCATTCACTGTATCCAGCCTCAGTTAGCCCACATTCTGCTAGCGGTGGCCCGAGTCTGTTGGCGGCGCATGTAAAACAAATCCCCCAACACAGGGAATGACTTAATGAACTTAATGAGGTTTTCTAATTACAGAGGGAAGTTAGCCCATGTCAAATGGGCCTTTTCTGCCTTCCTTGACACGGATTAACAGCCAGACTATTAAATCCAGCCCCTACATTACAACAGAGGAGAGACAGAAACACAATCAGTCATATCTGCTGTAATTCTGGCCTACATTCAGAGACACCGCCGCTTCATTTGAAGTGAATGAAGCTTGTATCTTTTAGAGTAGCCTGAGCGAGCCTTAGGCACGATCTGAACCTCCCATTGAACCCTTCTCAGCGATGGTGAATGGGGAATAAAGAACAGGAATGTTTTAGTGTCTGAACCATGAAGGCCATAACCTTCATATTAACGGGTTTCATATAAAATAGACATTATTTCACGAGTTTGAACTGTTACTCTGCGATTTATCCCATTACTCTTCTTCTTCTTCTTTTTTACTCATTGCTGCTCTTTGCTCTTTTTCCTCATTCTATTTCTGTCTCTCCTCCTGTCTCTCTAACTCCTCCATGGCAGGGAGGATGATTTACTTTGTCATCATTAACACATCAAAAGAGCCAAGTGTGTATTTCAAAGTCATCTGATAACTGATACTCTTTAATGGCGCACTGGAACAGTAATTAATTTCAAAAACATCCCATTTATTTGTTCTGGAAATGAATGCTCCCGCCAAAGCGGCATAAATCCTGTCTGTTGCTGCAGCTCAAATTAATTTACGTGTTGCGTCTCCTCGCATCCTTTGAGAATTTAATTATCTCGGCAAACAGGCTCTGGGTGTGTTGAATATACATTCTATCAACAGAGTTGTTCTGAAGCCAAAGCCGTACGGAGACATGTTGTTTCATTCCGTCTTGTCTGTCATCACAGGCACGAACATGAGGACAAAACTGTGAAAAGAAAAACAGATGAAGTAGGGATAATATCATAGAGCGTCTGAATGCCACCCAGTGGGTCCATCCATTCCTTAGCGAGAGTCACTTCTTCACTTCCCCGTTAGCACACTTGATCCGAGTCAATCTGGAAGCCTACGGTAAGGGCTCCGGGTTTCTGAGAGTAGCTTTTGGCGAACGGAGGGCCGACCCACTTAGATGACAGTCACCTTGTGATAAATGACAGATGGTTACAGACCTGAGGTCACGTCGGGTCGGACGAGGTGGACTGAGGACACTTCCCTTGACGCATAACGGTCAGCCGCGTTCAGAAAGCAGAACACTTTGTCATTGACGTCTTTGCTGATGCGACGCTTTGAAGTTCTGTGTATTTATGTGAGTGGTGAACTGATGAATTGCGAATTATTCGCTTTTTTTTTAGCTGACAGGCGATTTCTGGCTGTCTCCACATTCAAATGCAAACACTGGTTAGGTCACAATGAGGGGGAATGGCCAAAATGCTTCTCCCTTGTTAACCTGCCACCCTCCGTCCATCCCCTAATAGCAGGGGCAGTTTAGTTGAATATGTTAGTCTAGTCTGCCTGACTCATTGATCCTTTATCTGACCGAGGTTTGTTTGAATATGCCCCCAACCATGGCTCTGAAATATCAGCAGCCCAACTGTGCTGTGTTTTGATAGATCCATGGCGCTGTCCATGGTGACTTTTTCTTTGAGTCCCGCAGGGGTGGTATTACAAAATACTGAACCAAAAGAGTCAATCATGGGGTTGTTGGCTAGTCGGGGTGAACGAAACGACACCGGGTCTATCCCCCCCCTGTTACAAATGAACAAATCGCCTACTGGTCGCAACCAAGTCTACAAGAGGGGAGTAAACAAGCATCCCCCTCCCTTGAGTGGTACAGTCCAGCTCAAGTCAAATTTATTTTATAGCCCGAAATCACAAATTTGCCTCAAAGGCCTTTACAATCTGTTCAGTTTATGATGCCCTTGATTTGAATAAGGAAACCCCCCCCAAAAAACTTTAAAAAAAAACCTTATAAAGGTGACCTGACCTCTCTCTCTACAGTTTAGAGAGATAGCCATCACACTCTAGATTAGATTAAATGTGCTAAATGCATGATTGGGAGCATTTATGTTGCCTCCTCAGATCTCATCGGTAACAGTGAAAACAACGGCAACAGTGCTGACAGAGCTAACAGTGTCAACGTGTGGGGGAACCGGAGGGTGGGCAGTACACTTCCACAACTGCGCCATAGGTCGGGACGATGTTATCAGCTGTAACCGGCGGTATGAGAGCAGTGCAGAGCGGCGGCCGTGAGCTAACCAGCAGGGCACGCTCATATGCACTAAAAGGCACGCGTAGCCGGCCAAGCCATGTTAACAAAGCATAGGTAAGCTCAGATTACAACACACACAGAGGGAGAGAGACTTCATTCTCTGCTCAGGTAGACATTACTCCTCTATATCTTCACATAGCGAATAGTTGTTTGCTGCTATATTAATGCTCTGGATATCGTATAGAGAACCTTTAAAGAAAAAAAAATCAAATCGGGGACCAAGCCATGGAACATTAGCCAGTTTTCCATCCAAATGTAGCGCAACATTTAACCAAATATTCAGGGAATAAGAAAATCGCTGTAATGTTTAGTCTCTACAGTGTAGCAGCTTGAGTGGGCGTTTCAAGCGTTTATTTTAATGCCTCCGCGCCATCCGTCTGTCTGTATAATTTTCGTAGAACGCAATATCCTGGGAACGCCTGGAGGTGAATTTCTTCAAATTTAACACAAACGTCCACTTGGACTCAAGGATGAACTGATTAGACTTTAGTGGTCAAAGGTCAAGGTCACTGTGACCTTACGTCCGTCCCATTCTTGTGATATTTTGGGAAAGCCTTAATCAAAACTCTTCAGATTTGGCACAAATGTCCACTTCATGCTTTCAACAGCAAGGCGGTAATTCTACTTTAATCGAAACACCAACTTAACTAAGCCAAAGATTAAAAAAAAAAAATAATTCCATGTGGAATTTGTGTGCTTCTGAGATCCACTGTCAGGTTTGAAAGCCTTAATTTAATTTCTGTTCATATGTATTTGTAGGCTTGTCTGTTTGTTTAATCTTGGGGGTTAACCGTGATAGTTTTCTAGATTTGTAGCAAATGAATAAAGCCGGGCATGAATCATCTAAATTGATTGAATAACATAAAATATGAAAGACACACACACAGTCCCACACACTGAGAAACAGACTTCAGGCTGTTTCTCACATGAATTTTTAACGGCATCCTTCTTTTAGGTGAAAGTCATCAACTTTTTGAGTTGAGTTAGCAATACATTGTGCTTTGACTCATTTATCTTTTATTGCATATTGATTTCACCCATGCGGTGGGTGGCAGAGACTCCGACATGTTTCTGTAAATGAATACCTTCCGTTTTACGTTGTTCCTGAAAATGCAATTCAAATATTAAATCAGGTTTGAGTGATGTACAGGAGTTGAAATGTGGCAATAAAGGAGTTACAGCTCCCTGTCATCTTTGTTTTGACAGACGATCCTGGCACAGCACACACACACGCACATGCAAACAGCCAGACAAACAGACACACGCACACTCACGCACACAAAGTCAGCATGATTCGTTGGGGATTTTCTCTCAAATCGGGCCCCCTAAAGGGAAAGAGGCCAGCATAAATCAGCTGGTGTCAGGGCTACAGACACCCACGGCTCCTTATCACCACACGCAGGCGGACACACTCACAGATTGATAGGTAGATAGCGGGTCTGACAGGCAGGGCGACAGGCAGCCAGGTGGAGAGGCTTACAGAAGCATGCACACACACACAGAGGGAGGAGAGAGAGGCAGAAACACGGGGCAAAGGCAGTGATTACAAGGACACATTGACTCGATGATCCTCATTAATAAAATTGGAATTATCTATTACCTTTTATTATTAGCTTTTCCATTTATTTCTCAGAACACAACAGGAAGTACAGCTTGTAACCACTTCAAATTAGCTATTCAGACACCATTTCTGAGCCACGTGGTTCGTTCTGGTAGAAATTCTGGCCACAATGAGACAATTCCCTTAGTTACTGTCAGGATTTCAGTTTGTTCTCGCACATATGCAGTGTACAATGACAACGGTGGCAGGCTAACAACACATAATTCTTAGTATTTTTTTAAATAATGAGACTTAAGTAGGGTTCAAATTACGTATCAGTGAACTGAAATGGTAGTTCTGGTCAAAAACGCTGCATCCAGCTGACTTAAAGCCGTTTCTCGCCAGTGTGATATGAAAATGCGGCCAAAATGTAGCGAAAGTTTGGAGCATTATTTAGCCTCCTTTGTGACAAGCTAGTATGTGATGGTTGGTACCAATGGATTCCTTCTAGTTTCATATGATGTCAGTTTGTTAGGTGGCTTTAAAATTGATCCCGCTACAACCTAAAAAGCGCAAGTTGCGCTAATGCGTTAAAGAAATGAGTGGTGTTAAAATAAATTTGCGTTAACTCATTATTGCGTTACCTTTGACAGCCCTATTGCATACATGATGTTGCTCTTACCACTCCGCTTCAACATGTGAAAAACTAAACTGTGATTGGCCAACTGCTGGAGAGGGAGGGGCTTAGCGAACACTCAACTGCAATGCAGGATAGGAAGTTCTATTTCCTCGATATGCAGACAAAAAGAACTTAAACAACAAAGCCTCACAACACTTAGAGGAGGGGCTGTAAGGATGTAGCGCTCTCCTCCCTCCGATCCGTATCGCCGTATGGATCTAAACAGACAAAAGCCTTGTATTACTGTCACAGAGCATTTAGGACACACTGTATCATACACAGCTATGTTGGGTAGCAGTGCCAAACTCCATTTGTTTCCACGCATCAGAGTCTACTAGAGCAATACTAAGCTGGTGTTCCATTTCATGGGCTTGTCTGTTTTGGGTCATGCACCAGAAGCAAAATGCTTTGCCTACACAGACAGCGGATAACATCTCTGATCCCATTATTTACTCTGTGGAAGACTTACACATTCCCTCTGAGGTGTGTGTGTTGTTTTTTTAGCGGGTGGTGGAAGTTTTTCTTTTTAAAAAATCGGGTTTTCACCTGATTACACAAGGGAGGGTATCACAACACTCTCTTACTTGTAGTTCACAAACAAGCCCAACCTTGAAATGACTAAATGTGTGGTATCACCCCACAAATAGCAGCTATCCGCTTGAGATCAAAGAAAATGACACCATAGAGTGATTCAGAGCAGACATTTGAGGGAGGAAACAGAAGGAGGCACGCTAACAGTGCTACTGAGTGAGTTTGATGTCTTCTCACACGCAAAACAAACACCTCCTTTGGAAATACTAATAATATTGAGGTAAGGCTTTGGAATTGCATCACAGGTCTCCTAGCAACCACGTCTGGTGTCACGGAGGTACACCGGTGATTCGGCGGTTCACAAATAATAAGAACCGGAGAAGTAAAATATGTTGATTCAGTGTGGGTGTAGGTCAATTGAAGAACACTGAAAGGAAAAGTTTCCAAAATGAGACTCATTAGAGCCTAAATTACATGTAAAACAATAAACTAAAGTACATGATGTCTTAAGATGTAGATCTCAGGGTTTACATTGTGTAATCATATAATATACAAACGTTTACATGCCTTCGCTGTGATTCTTATCCAAAACACTTTTTTGTCAAATTCAGTGAATATCTCCGCTGGTTGTCCGTTGTGTGTAGGCGCTGAAAAAAAAAGAAGCCAGTCTTCATACACAGCCCTGGCTCTGTAAATGGGAAATAAACAAAGTGGCTTGTACCAGGCAACCATATACCAATGACCGCAGTGGAAATGTAGCTTTTGAAAGGCTTAACGGCCACAAATATGGATTGAATCGGAATATTTTGTCTGATTAAAAAAAATGTTGTTTTTTTCAATAAATTTAAACTTTTGGACTTTGGACTGAGACAATTACAGAGACGAGGAGAGCCGCCTTACTCGCTGTGAGTGTGTGCGTGTTTCGGTAAGGTATTAGTAATAATAATTTTAATGTCAACGTTATGAATGAAGCTCCAAACTACTTGGCCGCCCTACGAGCCATGCAGCACTATTTTGAATTTGACAAACGCAAAATTCGGAGCGACCAGCCTATTATTGAATTTTTTAGACCACTTCTTCATTTAACTTATTTTCAAGTTATGTCAAATGTAGGCTATTATATGGCTATTTAAAACATATGTACGGTAGATGTTATATATTGCTGGAATTCTGGAATATTAACGGCCATATTGACCTTCAAAAAAAGTCTAGCGTACACCCTGGTAGATCTACTACAAAACACCTGCTAGCTAGTGGATGCTGAATTACCTCTGCCTTCTATTTGAGCTTTGACTGCAAGCACTGACCAAAGACTGACTAGCTAGCTAAGTTACAACTTTGAAACACTCAATCATCAATCATCAGGACCTCTAAAATGGCCGCCATTCAGAGCCTCCCATTTATTAAGATTACGTATATTTGTATTTGTAGTGAAGTCTACTTACTATGTCGGGAGGTAACATCAAATATAGGATTAAAGAGGACCTATTATGCTTATTTTCAGGTGCATACTTGTATTTTTGGCTTCTACGAGAACATGTTTACATGACTTAATGTACAAAAAACGCTTTACTTTTCTCATACCGGCTGTGCTGCTGCACCTCTTTTCATCCTCTGTCTGAAACGCTCAGTTTGAGCTCAAAAATAAAGAAGAAAAGAAAAAAATGACTGACAACGGACTGATTGGACAGCCGAACCAAACTTTTCGGACTCTGCTTCAGCTCCACTCTAACTAGCTTTGTTTGAGAGCGTGCCAATCTAGCCGCTAGGCAAAGTGTGTTACTTGGTGACATCACCACGTTACAGAAGGCGGGACTTCAAGCAGGAGCAGTGCTTCTGTGGGGGAGAGTAAGTGGCTCTGGGCTTTGTAACTTTGCAGACCTTTTACATGCAGAAAAGACTATATAACACACTGAAGGAAAGGGAAAAAGCACAAAAGCATAAGAAGTCCTCGTTAAAATATCATCTTGACACATGTTGAAATATTGAAAGATACACTGCTCTTCTCTCTCCATCTCACCAAAACACTCTCATACAAATCACACATTTCTATCTTGCTCTTTCTCTCACATGCCTGCGATGGGAACACTGTGGGCAAGAAATCTCTAGACACATACCCACCCGAACATTACATTTTTCTTCCCAACATGCTTCCATCCAGCATTTAGGGAAGTATTGTAGAGGCCCTCCTCAAAATAGATCAGCCTGCTTTAGCTTCAAAGAGACGAAGCGGAAATGAGCAGGAACACCACTAAGAGTCAGGTGTGCCGCGCCACTTCAAAGTCAAAAGGAGTCGTGAATGCGGCACAAATGAAGCCTCCGGTGTGCCGATTCCAACTTCCACATCTCGATAATGACCTCACTCTCCTACGCGATTACTCATCATTCATTCAGCCACTGCTGCTGTGGTGGGAAGGTAGCGCTGGCTGGTGGATTCGAGGCTCGCAGAAGGTGACGGGGGGGCGGGAGGCCTGCGTGAATGAAAGCGATTTTGGAGTAGTCGGGATAAGACGTTATGATGCCCCCTCAGAATAATAGTCACTTTGACTTCCATGTGACGTTCGCCTTGCTATGTTTGGCTTCGTTAGCTCGTTTTTATCTTTACTTTAAATGTGGTGTGATTGCTGCTCAAGACTCTTACTTCAGTTTGATGCTACCTACTATAAGACTGTGAATTTCACTCCTAGTGCGTTATGTTAGTCTGAAAGGGTGATAAATTCTATTTATGGAGCTGAATTTGGGTGTGTTTACCCTCCACTCCATCCCTGCATGATACTGATTCATAAGGATACTGAATATACAGTACTGTATATAAATATATATTTATTCTTTAAAGATCCCTTCAAGTTTCACGACATATAAGAAACAAAATAGTTTTTCCACGAAAAGGTTATATTACCTAGTGTATACTTATATAAAAAGTATACTTATACAACATCTACTTTATCTCATTTGTTTGTTCATTTCAAAAGTTGAACTGCTGGACACCATCCTCAATGTTTTTGCACTGGAGGTGTAAGTTGGATACTGGTCCGTGACTGGCTTCTTAACTAGTTGTGATGTCACAAAATCCTGCTCGTGTAGACAAATCCGGCGACCGCTTTGTGTGTTCCATCATATAGCGCTGCCGCCATTACCGTGGTGGCAAGTCATAGCGATTCTACTGTCTGGTGACAGTATTAACCGGTGACTTTAGGTCGAATGCGCCTGTGGTTGCTCTTAGTAATTTTACATAAATGGTTGGCGTAGATAATAAATACAGATGAGTGTGTATTTAAAATTGATTCAAGTAAAATTGAGGATTTTAAGATTACACAGGTGCTGCAGGCGCTACGGTGAACCACGACGCAGTAATGGCAGCTCGTTTAACTCCGACACTTCCGCGGATTCGTGTGTACATACGCATCTTAAAGCTAGAGTTGGTAATCTTCAAATACATTTTTGTTATATTTGTTGAAATTCTCGTTACATACCGACAGCAATCGATAAATCAAATGCTCTGACAAAAAAACGAAAATAAATCCGCTATCTGTCACTGTCGCGACAAACCCATCCAAACATTTCATTCAGGCCAAAATGTCATGATTGAACGAGTTACCTGTCTGTCTAACTACCTGCCTTCTTGCGCGTACCCGTACCTGTTCACTCATTGCACGTCACCGGAGTTTTCCACATGATGCTAGCTTGACAGGTATGAGTACTATTTCATGAATGAATTCTATTCATTCATTCATTCTGATAATTTTGGGGGCGTGGCATTGGAGGAAGGCCTGAAGTGACGGGCTGTCAGTGTTGCTGACTTTCTTGCTAGATTTAGGGACTTTTGGAGCCAGAACTGCTAGTTACCTTCATCGGAAAAGAGTTTGCAAAACTGGGCTGGGTTTTTCAATTGGATCACTTTTAAAAATCTAGCGTACTCTTGCTAGTTTCTAGATATTACCAACCCCAGCTTTAAACTGAGATTGATGGTAAGAAGAGAGGAACTATTCCTCTTTCAGCACATGTAAACGTCCCTTTAGTGTCAAACTTTGCGCATACATCATTTTTTGCAAAGTGATGTGAAGCTCAAACGTCCAAATTAAGCGACAATAAGTCAAAGTCATCTGTGAGGGAGCGGGGGCTTTAAATAAGGAGTGCAGTGGATGCCATTGGAGCCATTCTCAAGTAAAAATTGCCAATTCTTCACTGAATCCAGCTTTTCAAATGTGAATATTTGATGTTGTTGTTATGTGATAGTTATCTTATTTGATAGTAAAGGGGATATATTTGTCCTTGAGCACTGAAAGCCATCTTTTAGTATTGTCCGACATTTTATAGACTAAAATGATGTTAATTGAGGAATTCGCAGTAGTTGCAGGCTTAACATTTTATTAGTTTGTATTAATTTGTTGATAATAAACTGCTGGACTATAATGCGATGCCCTCAAAATAAGGGAACAGCTGTGAAATCTTTCGATGCTATACTTTTTCGATAGCCTATCGCTCCCAGATTCCCGGCTTGTCACACTCTGAAAATGTAAATCAAAGACCTTCTACTGACTGACACTATGACCTTTTTTTCCAGGTCAATAGGATATCATTGCTTATCTGCCCGAGAGAATTAAAGCTTTAAACACACGGTGACAGAGAAGATTCAGCACATGGGGGGAAAGAGAACATTAAGAACATTAACATTAAAGATTGTGGTTCGTGATGACACAACACAGACCTTCATCTCAGTGGCACCAAATCAAAGAAATACAGCAAAAGCCTTTTAATGTGTCTGCGTGCCCACATCCTACCGCTCCATTATTCAGCACACCTCTCAGAAATTGGTGACAGTTTGAGAACTAAATATATCTTCTATTTTTTTCATTCTCTTTCTCTTCAGTTCTGCTTGACTGTTCATTTGTTTCGTGCAAAGACTTTTTTTTTTTTTTAAGCGAGCTGTGCATTAAACCAGCTGTACAGCGATCTGCACCTGAATGCAACATGCATGCGGCCTCTAAATGCACAATTATTCAGTGAGTCAAAACAGTGACCAATATGTGTTCATATATATGCTGTAGGCATATGAGAGTATATTTCCACCCTATTCTTTAACATTTGCATTTTGATTTTAGAACACTATGTAATATGAAACTCTTCAGAGAACATACTGTCTCTCCTGGTTGTGCCAATTCATAAAAACCCTTTCATTTCAGACCTCAACCAATAAAGTCCATTGAATTACAGGGAATGACATTTCCCTGCTCTACCCTCTTATGTAGTTTTCAGCTTTTTCTACATGAATTTGGGCAAATTGGAAAATGTTTTTAAGTTACTTAGGGACCAGATTGGGCTGACACAAGCTCAAAGGAAGAAATGCAGAAGCTTTTCCCCTCTTCAATGTAAGTAAAGGTAACACTGATATTTCTAAGATACTGAGTGCCCTGGAACTTTCCAAGTCCCTCTGCCGCCAGTATTACCACAGCGTCATCCTCCCCCTGCAACATTAATGTCATTCTTAAGTAGCCAGGGAAAGTGCTTGTCGACAGATAAAGGTGTTTTTTTTTCTCCTCCCTGAAATATAGATTTCTGTGCAAGCGCCGAGCCATTTACATTTCACTCAAAAGCCCCACTTTTCTTGTCCCCCTTCCAGTCTTCTTTTCCCTGATTTTATTGTATTTCGGATATAAATATATCCTCAAAAGTGTCTCTGTTTATCCACAGCTAGGTTTACAATACTCCCTTCCTGTCTGCAAATAGCAAAAGAGATCTTCCAATGACGACTATATAGCATGTAGGAGGTTGTTGTAAAGGCGGGCGACTAACAAACTAGCAGACTGGCGCTTAATTTCCAAGTCTGAATGCATCAACATCAAACAGTTCTTTAATTGACTTAGAATCACACTAAATGTAGAGCATAGAATGGGAAAGGGGATATTATGAGCTGTCAGATTGCATTCATCACCACCTTCTTTCTTTTTTTTCCACTCTGGGATTATATAGAAATGCTTGGGGAAAAAAAACCAGGGTGAGAAACCTGTGAGGAATCTGAGGTGAGGATCCAGATATTCCCACAACCATTCATGTCAGTGTGTGAAATGTCGTGGCGCATGAAAAAAAAAAAAGCCATTGTTCAACCATAGCTTAGCAGCCGTAACAAGGCATGGCACGCCTGGAAGGTGGTCTGTGTTTTTTATTTTTATCTGTAGCCTTTCCAAAAACCAAAAAACAAAAGAGCAAAAATGTATGAAATTGATTAAACTCTGTGTTCATCAGCTCCAACATAACGCCACCGTTTCCATGCAGTTTTGATATGTGTCCGTAAATCTATATAATATACGGATTACGCCTCCCAGTGTTCTGCATCTCTTTACGGATGGATAGAAATACCACCTCAGATATGAAAGAAAAGTTCATTTTATCTGTTTTTTGCTGTCTGGTTTAGACGCGTCACATTCATACATTTTTTCGAAGTGAAAATTTTGACGCATATTTAGCTAACATTGGTATCAAGCTAGCTGTGTAACATATAGAGTCTTTTAAAAAAGTTAGCATAAAATGCTAGCGCACAGTGCATACGGTCTGTCCGTAATCTGCTGCAAAAGTTAACATTTTTCAACATCGAGGCAAATTACGGGCCGGAAAAAAAAAATGGAAGCAGGAGTTTGGCAAACACATCGGACATTACAAAGGTTCCCGTAGGAATGAATGAACTTCTGGTTGACACGCATAGGTACACAGAGCTATGTGGAAAACAGGCGTACACAGCCATTGTTAGCATGTCTGGCTAACTAGCTTACTACCGTTACAGTACTTTCAAGGCTAACTTTGTAGGGTTACAGGTTACGTTGACAAAAAAAAAGCCCCATTCACAAAAAGCACATTCACTGTATTTTTCCCCACTGTGTAAAAGCTGGTCCTGGATGCTATCAGAGTTTGGGCTAATGCTAGCAACTTGAAACTTTAAAAAGTCAGACATTGGCACCATTTTCAACCAGCTGGACATAAAGCTAATGTTAGCCTAATTAGCTACTTCGCTACAGCTGTTAATATATTCTATTGACGTCTATCTATTGTCATTTCTGCTCCAAAATCTATGGTCGCCGACTACAAACAAGAAGCCTGCTTTTGGTTTACCTCTATTTGAAGCCGCAGAGCCGTTGGTTATAAAATTATGACATATTTTAAGTGGTAAATCTACCGCCTTTATAAACTGCAAATGTGCTGAGAATTTAAAGCTTGACACGCATAGCAACACTAGCTAAGGGAGTCAGAGCGGGGCAGTCAATAATCACTCAGTTTAGGCTCACTGCGGTCATACCAGTGTGCAAACTGTGGGTCTGAAAAGTGAAGCAAAGTACCTTAAACTTGCATTCTTTCTAACGACCAGCAGGGGCCGACTCCTCTGGTTGCAAAAAGAAGTCTGATTGTATAGAAGTCTATGAGAAAATGAGCCTACTTCCCTCTTGATGTATTACCTCAGTAAACATTGTAAACTTGAGTTTATGGTCTCAATCACTAGTTTCAAGTCTTCTTTAATACAGCATGATGTTCATTTAGTAAATTATGGTCCCGTTTAGAGTCAAATAGATCATAAAGCAGGGGATGCTTTAGGGCGTGGCTACCCTTTCACATTGTGTTTTCAGTTCATGAAAGTTAGTTGTAACATTTTGGGCGCCTGAAAATGTCTAATTCAGGGTTCGATTGTACTTAGCTCCACCCTCTGCAAAAAGCAAGATGGCAATGGCCAAAAAGCCAAACTCAAGGCTTCAAAACGGCAGTCCACAAACCAATGGGTGCCATCACGGTGGCTACGTCCACTTATATACAGTCTATGGGTTGTACACACAGTCTGCACTTCTAATTAAACCCTTTGAATGTTCTCATTTTTTAATTCATGCATGATAGTGTGAGTTTTTGCAACACTTGGAAGTGAAAATATATCATATGTCTCTTTACCTCTCCTTGGATAGTGAGGGTTAAAGAGCTGCTTTAAAGTAAAATATCCAAACCTCCCCTACTCTTTCTATTTTCCTCTCCTCTTCTGCATCCCTTCATCGCCTTCATTCCAACAGTCAGATGGCTCCTGTGAGCGAGTCCCAAGCGGCCAGCCAGCCAGCCGGGCTGCCTGAAACTTATGACTAGCCATGTTCTTCAAACATCATGCCGCAACCAAAGCATGGCAGGATGACAGATAGTCCCTTCAATGTATAGTGACAAACAAATTAGTGCAAAGATGCTTCTCGCTGCATACCAGATGTGTTGGGCTCTGTGGTACGGAACAGCCGATGAAAAACTGTCCACGTCCCATCTGTGCTTTTGCCGCGACCATCGGTGCAGCAATTTGTGCTGAACAAAGTAGTGCAAACAGCCAGCCTGATTATATGTGTCATAATGTGAGGCATAAAACACTTCTGGGGAAGATCACACAGAAGCTGGCAGGTTTATTTGATGAGAGGAGAGGGAGGCTGTTTAGCAGAAAAGGACAGGATGCAGGTGAAGTAATGAATGGGTAGAGCGAGAGGTGAATAAATAGGATGTAGAGGAGCTGGCTTATATGGAAATACAAATTTCTCTCAGTCCTTCCTAACACTAAAGTTGTAATTCTTATTAAGTTGCACCACGGAAATCACTCCTTTTAGCTATTTTCTCCCTCTCAACTTTGTGAGTGTTGCTTTCCAGTTTCTAGCCACGGTCCAGGTTTGAGCCGGTGACCGCAGGGCTGTGACATGAACGGGCCAATTTGTATCTAACCTCACACCTACCGACTGACTCCCACACACTCTGAGACTGGAGACCACATGCGGGGTCACATCACCATCTGAGTGCCGTGTCAGCGCGGTTGTGCACTTACCGCCGAGGCAGGCAATAACCAACACGATTTTTTCGAGCGCACGGGCAGGACAGGATTTCAGCTCTAAGCTCACAAACATGATGCAAGTTGAGAGAGCGGTAAAAAGGCAAACTGTAGAGAACGGCAGCAGCATTTGATGTTCGTGCTTTGCGTTGGCGCAGATGACAGCGGCGTGCGTCGCCGGGGCTGCACGAGGAAGAAGTGCAGTCCCGGCTGACAGAAAGAGGGATAACCGGGGGGGGGCGGAGGGAGATGAGCAACAACACACACTGAGAGGCAGAGACGTTCCTGACCTGCTTAGTGTCATTACACCGCAGACTTATCTCGCTCGCTCTGCCTTGTAAATACACTCGAGTGCTTGTTATCAAACGAGCGAGGCGACAAACCTCATCCAGGTTTGAGTTCTCGGCTTCCTCTGCGCGCTTGTAAATGAGTCATTCTCATGGATGGCAGCCCGCATTAATATTCTGTTAAGGAGGGAAGCGAGCGCACATTAAATCCGCCACTTATCAGGTAGCGATCGTGATCTGTGTAGAACTTTGGAGAAAGAAAAAAAGTCTTGCCTGTTTGCTTTTAATTGCCAAAAGGTATTCGGGAGGAAGGATGGCAACAGCATACGGGATTCATTCTGCTTATTTCTATTCCTGCCCCGTCTCCAGGCCGCACTGACATTTCAACAAGTTCATTTTTTCGGATGACATGTTGCTTGTGTGTTTCTTCACCTGCACTCTTTTTCATAAAGGCCTCTAAAGCACTCTCAGCTACCATTGTTCAGATGCTGCTATTTTAGCGGCTAAAAGCTTTCGCAATCAAACGCAAAGCCGTCCGAAGGCAGCAGACGCAGAAAAAAAAAAACAGTGAAAAATTTATATTTTTTGTTACATCAAAAACCATACTTTTTCACAGTTCGGGCATGAGATATGACATGAAAAAGCTTTCATCGTGACGGCATTCTCAAGTCTTATCCGTGCATTGAGAGTAAGGCTCTCAGAGGTGAGTGCTCGAGGAGACGGTGTGAGGCGGCGGTGTGGTCGACAAGGCAGAGCCTTGGCGTGATCATAAGCCCCGCTGAACCAGTGCGCCGTCTGCAGGGGGGCCTCCGCGACAATCCACAGCCGTCACACACTCTGAGCAGGTTCCTCAATGACACTCAACCATGGCAAGTCGCCTCTCAGGAGCAGGAGAGTGTACTCTGTGTCTCGCTGTCGAAATGGAATAGCAGAAGAAAAAAAAAAAAAAAGAAAAAAGTGAGGGAGAAAGTGGCATCAAATTTTCCCCTGTGCCACAATATGATTAAGCAATTCAATGTCCAATGGAGTTCTCCTGCTTATACTCTCCACAGTGGAATACATTGTTCTATTCTGGCCATCTTAGTTTCACTCTGAGTAAAGTAGCCCTCGCTGCCAGCGCTGCCTATGAATTCAAAAAGGCTCTGCTAAATCATATCTTTTATTAAATTGTATAATGTAGGACAGCAGGGCCCAGGTGTAGCATTTGCAATAAATAGTAATAGAATACAGCGAAATGAAAAACCATGTGAAGCAGAAAAAAGATGAAATATTTGAATGATTAGAGAACCCCAGCATGTTGAGAAGAATCAAATCAATGAAAGTGTCTTATTTCCATATATACAGTACAGTACACTTTGTGGGAGTATTTCACTTTTATCCTCTCAGATCATTTAGAGATGATGCTGCTTGATTACTTCTTGGCAACGTAAGTGTTTTCTGAGATTATCCAATTTACAAAAACAAATGTTTTTGGCTCCTTTAACTGGCTCCAAAACTGGGCTTCATTGTTCTAGACATTTACTAATTATGGCGTTCTCTAAAGCACACGCTTCACAAAGCTGCTGCTAGAACTGTGGCTGCAGGACAGCGAGACATACTGTACAGGTCAGCAGAGAGGTTTTGGTAGTTTTGATAATTAATCAAGTGAAATTTGTGCAAATGATAATGTCTTTAGATTCATGATATGCAGGCATATTTATTAGGTGAATATTATATATTATTAAATATATACATATATATGTATAAATACATATACAGTATATACATAGGTACATTTTGAAAAGAAAAAAATGTGCAATTAATTTGCGTTTAAAGCTGAAGTAGGCGTGATTCTGCAATATTTCACAGACCAAAGGAAAACAAGCAGTAAGAGCTGATCTGAGGTCTGCTGTCCATTTGCCGTCTATGAGAGCCGTCTGTCAATCACTCACGAACTCCGACCAAAGGGTCAAACTAGGCAGCGCTGATCAATTATGAATCAATATTATGCTACGTTAATGCCTATTTCTCTCCTCAAATGTTTTCAGAATCATCTCGTGATGCACAGTTTAGCTGTAAAATGAGAAAGTTTGTGACGCCGCCGCCATTGTGAAATCTAGTTTCAATGAAATGAAACCTGTGATTGGTCAAAGTCTCCTGTCAAGGACTAGGACTAGATTTTTTTTTTAATGCCTGAAAACAGAGCCATGAGGAGGAGCAGAAGTCTAGTTATCTCTCAGAACACTTGAATTACAATATGCTGAAAGGTTATTATGGCATTTTTGTCAAAAATATACTGCCTACTGCCACTTTAACGATGGACAATCGTGCGATTATTTGCGATTAAATATGTGAATTGATTGACAGCCCTTATATATACACAAATATATATATACACACACATACACATATATATGTGTTTGTTCTTAATTCATTTTTGTATCTTATTATCTGTTATAATTATGATTTTAGAAAGTTAAGATATTATTTACAAACAAATCAAATGAGACAAAAATATGAGATTCTAAAGAAAACTTCAGAGAAGTTTAATCAGTCTCCATCTCAAAGGATGTTTGTGACACACGTAGCTTCTAACGCGGTTAAATGAAAAGCAATACCTGCCACCCTCGGTCCCCTGGATGAATTCAACAAATCACAGCAAGTGAACAGAAAGTGAGACTTTTGCCTAAAGGCATACAGTGAGCATTGACACCACATGTCATAAGATATATGTGATGTGTATTTATATGTAAAAGCCAATGGGTGACAAATCTCGTGTTACTCTGTGCACGACATAAACATCTGCTC
>CAKAOH010040787.1:6615-28916 GCA_916701665.1 Sebastiscus tertius | reverse complement strand
AATGGTCTATAACTACTTGTGGCTAGAGCGTAACACAAATTGCGAAACTCTCGCAAGATGGTTAAGGTTAGGCATTGACCTCAAATGGTTAAGGTTAGGTATTGACCTCGAATAGTTAAGGTTAGACATTGACCTCAAACGGTTAAGGTTAGGCATTGACCTCAAATGGTTAAGGTTAGGCATTGACCTCAAATGGTTAAGGTTAGGCATTGACCTTAAATGGTTAAGGTTAGGCATTGACCTCGAATGGTTAAGGTTAGGCATTGACCTCAAATGGTTAAGGTTCCTCACTCATTTCCCACATACACATACACTCATTGGCTCTGATCCAAATGACCTTTTTTTTTTTTTTACATTGACAACATAGCAATAACAGATAAAGCAAATACAGAAACAAAAGTACACTGAAATCTTAAATAGTATTCACACATGCTAAAACAAAAATACTGATGTTGTAGCTTACACTGATGAACAAGGCAATACAAATCACAGAAAAGCAACTACTGCAGGAAACCAAGCCTTTTAGTGGGTGTTATACCAGCCCTGGAATCTCTCAAATACCATAAAAAGAGCTTTAATTTCAGGAAACCACTCTCTGTTGCACCCAGAGGAGTCACACAGGGTCCAAATCTGATGAAGGAAATTCGTCACTGCTTTTTTTTATTGTGAATGTTATGCCGATCTTCAGTACAGTGGGCAAATCATTACAACAACGTGGTTCTGTGAGAGAGACATTTACCACAGTAGATATGGGGACAATTTATAGCTTAAACGGTTGGTGGAATAGGCTCTGCTCCTCTGGGGGCTCCCTAGAGAATCCAAGCAGTGGTGTTGGATTTATTTGGGATCGTACAGTAAACCAATCTGTGCTGAACCCAGCTGACACATATCACTGAGATATCAGAAACATGCACAGTTAGTATGGTAATAAGAAACTATTACAGGAGGAGCTGGAGGAATCAGTCAACACACTGGTGGGAGCAAAGCATCTAGCAGCAGCAGCTGTGAAACGAGTGAGAAGTTGTCAGATAATAAAGACTGCCTCATTGACTTCATGCCTGTGATTGGTGTGTTAGAACATGATTATTATTATAACAGTGTGCTGAGTCTGATGATGTACACAGCACTAATGTCATACTTCACTGTCACTTCTTTGCAGTGGTGCAGTAGGGTCCCTCGCACATTACCGACTCCTGGTTCCATCTGAAGGAGAGACCGATTACCAGCCACAGAGTCCCACTTCATCCCCAGTCGCTCCAGAAGAGTCCACACAGCCAGCTAGGTGACAATGACGGCTTCCTGTTGGGCAATGTAGCAGGTAGGTGTAGGTGTCCTTACACTGGGGTAACAAACGTCTTTTTTGTGTGTGTGTTCCTGCATTGCTAACAGTGTTTTTTTTGTTTGTTTCCACACTGTTTTTCCACAATGGAATTAGACCATAAGTGGTGTTGTGTGTACAACTGGTGACACTCTTCAATGCGGATAGGAAAGTAGTTCAATAACACCATTGACCTGTTGCTGCCGATAAGGCAAATTGAACTAATGACTTTGTTGAGGTCACTCTACGAGCAAACCCATGCTTGCCACAGACTTCATAGTGCAACATAATGGAAACACATGCAACAACCCTTCAAAAAATGCAATGGGAAGAAAAATCGGAATTTGTTTTTTAACGCAAATTCGTCTAATGTCTTTAACACATTAAAGCACTTTGCGCTTTAGCCTGGTCACTATTCAATCTTTCGGAGGTTGTAGCAGGCTCAGTTTTAGATACTGGCATTATGTGAAACTATAAAACTTAAGGAATCTATTGGTACCAACTATGTCATACTAGGTTGTCGCGAAGGAGGTTAAATAATGCTCCAAACTTATGCTAAATTTTGGCGAGGAAAAACTGTCATGGCCATTTTCAAAGGGGTCTCTTGACCTCTGACCTCAAGATATGTGAATGAAAATGGGTTCTATGGGTACCCACGAGTCTCCCCTTTACAGGCATGCCCACTTTATGATAATCACATGCAGTTTGGGGAAAGTCATAGTCAAGTCAGCACACTGACACACTGACAGCTGTTGTTGCCTGTTGGGCTGCAGTTTGCCATGTTATGATTTGAGCATATTTTTTATGCTAAATGCAGTACCTGTGAGGGTTTCTGGACAATATTTGTCATTGTTTTGTGTTGTTAATTGATTTTCTAGTAATGAATATATACATACATTTGCATAAAGCAAGCATATTTTCCCACTCCCATGTTGATAAGAGAATTAAATACTTGACAAATCTCCTTTTTAAGGTACATTGTGAACAGATAAAGAAATGTGTGATTAATTTCCGATTAATCACAATTAAATATTTTGACAGCCCTAAAATAAAAATTAAGTTTAATATAAATACAGGACATAATGCCTTTGGTCAATACAGTTACCAGTGCATTTGACGTTAGGGTAATCACGTTGGTTCAAAGTGATATAATCAGTTTTAGATATCAGTATCTGGGTCAAGCATTCAGTTCTCTTTTGTACTCCGCATGCGTTTGCCCACTTGTGGTGGTGACGGAGGAGTCTTCTAACCATTGACATTTATTCCTCACATGTGTAACCTTGTGCTTGTAGTTTTCACACCACTAGACTCTTAAATGTGCATTCATCTTTTAATGAGGGGTTTTTACACTGCAACCCTCCTATAATGTCCCAGTGTTCCTGCTGACACAGTCTGATCGCATTGACGTAGTCAGTCACATGCAGAACAGTTGCTCTTCTGTCTTTCTTGACACATCATGTCTCTCCCAAAGATACAAATGAAGATATCACTTTAATCACCATTCAGTTGAGCAGACTGTGTGACCGAAGCTCATGCCATCCAATAAGGAACCGTCTTTCATGGTCTCTTAGACCTTTAACTCTTACTGTGGTCCATCGTGATCCAAAACATGGTTTTTGCTTTAATTTTTCATCTGTCTGAATGTTTTTGAGTTTTGGTGTCTCAAGAAACAACCAGATAAAAGTATTAGACACCAGCGGAGGAAGAAGTACTCAGATCCTTTACTTAAGTAAAAGTAACAATACCACACTGTAAAAATACTCTGTTACAAGTAAAAGTCCTGCGTTCAAAATTCTCCTTGAGTAAAAGTACTGAAGTATTACCAGCAAAATGTATTTAAAGTAGCAAAGCTAAAAGTCCTCAATATGCAAAATGGACCCTTTCAGAGTGTTTAATTATGGAAGCTTCAAGGTCCCGAAAGGTTATATAGTTTTAGTCTTATTAGGGCTGTCAATCAATTAAAATATTTAATCATGATTAATTGCAAATTAATCGCAGATTTTTTATCTGCTCAAAATGTACCTTAAAGGGCAATTTTTCAAATATTTAGTACTCTTATCAACATGGGAGTCGGCAAATATGCTTGTTTTAAGCAAATGTATGTATATATTTATTATTACAAATTAATTAACAAGGTCAGAGGTCAAGGGACCCCTTTTAAAATGGCCATGACAGTTTTTCCTCACCTAAGTTTGGAGAGTTATTTAACCTCCTTTGCGACAAGCTAGTATGACATGGTTGGTACCAATGGATCCCTTAGGTTTTCTAGTTTTATATGACCCCAGTATCTTCACTTTAGATTTAAAACTGAACCCGCTACAACCTAAAAATCACAAGTTGCGTTAACAAATTAAATAGATTAGTGGCGTTAAAACAATTTGCGTTAATTCTTTATTATCGCGTTAACTTTGACAGCTCTAAATCTTATGTACACAAAATAATAAATTATTATCGTGTAATACAATATTAAGGCTCCAGGGGCTCTTTCAGGGATGTGGGCCTTTTAATATATAACAATGCATCATATTTAATAAGTTGATCATATGTTTTGTTTATAAAATCAAAGTACAGTAACTAGTAACTGTAAAATACATGTAATTAAGTAAAAAGTACAATATTTCCCTGAGATGTAGTGGAGTAGAATTATAAAGTAGCATCAAATGGAAATACTTAAGTACCTCAAAATTGCACTTAAGTACTGTACTTGAGTAAATGTACTTAGTTACTTTCCACCACTGTTAGACACACATTCTTTCATATAAAATAGCATCTATATCAGCACACATATCGTAGGCAGTTGCATTTAAGGTGATCACTTTTACTACTACTTTTACCATTAACTGAAATGAACAACGCAGTCATTGAACATAAGTCTGTTAGTTTCAAGTACTGATTGAAATTTCCTGCGTCACCAGTGATTGTGGTGTTTAAGTTTGATTGGCAGCTGCTCCTTGTTAGAGTCACTTATTAAATCTGCAAGCCCACTCACAAGTCCACTAACATGCTCATTTCCATAATAAGAATCTTTGAAGGATGTGGTGCCTATTATCTCTCGCCCTGAACATGGAAGTAAAGGTCAGGAGCTGGGGACATTAATTCAGTTATAAAGGAACGAAGAGGAAGGAGAAATCCTTTGAAGCACAATTTGTTGTCTCTGCATGTGACGCTTTGACCAGACCAAAACTACTGTAGGTTTGAGAGAGACGCGGTCCACAGCTGAATATTTATCAACAGACTCCACCCCAGCGTCCTGGCTCAGCTCAAAGTGTCAGTTGCCTTCTGTCAAATCTGTCCAACCTGTCAGTAATCACAGCCTGCATTCAAAGGCTAATATAACGTGACAGTTGTCAACCCCATGCAGCATGCCACCCCCCACATCCCTCTAGGAAAACACAACATACTGCTCACAGCTATTTATGGTATCTCCGTTAATAAATGAGAGCGTGTCCACCTCTACAACATGCCGTTATGGTCTTTGTCCAGAGATGTTCTGTTGGTCTCATAATCCATTTTGATTTGGTTTGCAGCTGTCTTCAGTGTAGGTAAACAATGCTGTCAAAGCTATAGTCATGTATTGGATAGAGAAGACGTAATTTTAGGCAAATTTCATGGTAATTAGGTGATAATTAGCAAGTAACCTATTTGAAATTTCTTTGGAATTACTGCTAAACTGCCCCAATATTTACCTCAAAAATGACATTATTATAAACATTATTTAATAATTATGTGCTATTTTAGCATATAATCGTTAAAATAGGGCCCTTAGGCTTGAGAAGCGGCGGTGCGCTGCTCTTCATCGGAGGTGAAAAAACCAAAACTAATAGAACACACTTCTGATCAGACACAAATCTCACCGTTGTGTGACTTATTGTCTACACAAATGTGATTAGCAGTTTCTATATTCACCCTCATGATGTCATTTACATGTAGTAGTTTGCGGTATCCACAAAGGAGTATTTCGAGAAGAGCCTCTGAAATTGGATGCCACAAAATAAAGTGGGGATTATGAGGCTAACCGGCACTGAGACTCTCGACAGCAACATACACTTGTCTCATTTCCGATCAGCGGCCTGTGCTGAGCATTTCTACTCACACACAATGAGAATGATTGATTGCAGACAGAGTGCCAAAAACCAACAGGGTTGCATTGTTCTCCGATGAGACACAATAAGTCATGAGTTCACCAGAAAAATGTGCTGCTTGTTGATGGCAAAGTTAATCACTGTACCTGTTGGCTATCATTTTACATCTCTCTTTGTCTCCAGGTGTCTTGTTGCTATGTACATTGCTATCTACAGCGACATCATTCTTCGGTAAACACATTATCACATTTATTAGAGTTCAATGTATGTTCCTCTTAGCCCAGAGCGGCCTGTCAAGCACTGATTACAAAAGCATTGCATGTATTGTTGGGTGTCGGCGCAGCTTTAATGTCGTGGTTTTAGGGGAGGATGAGGGTGTCTGTAACCCTTGTGCGAGATTTTCCATTTGCATTCATGGAGCCAGGTGGTGGAGCCTGGTGGCACTGAAACCTGCTCTGCTCCGGATACAGCTGATGTGTTTTGACATTGCTGTCACCAAAATGCAGGCTGAAAGCAAGCAGAGGGACTCTGAGGACCCCGGAGAGAGTGTGACACTCACAGAGAGAGATGGAAAAAAGTAGAGAGGGGAGGATTGAAGACCGTTGAGGGACGAATAGACAGAGACAGACGCAGGGAAAGAGAGGGACGGATTTGATTTTATTCATCATGAAGTTCTCATATTTTCCTGCTTAAACAAGCTCCATTTCAACCCTGTCTAGAAAACCCGGCAGCTGACATATCCTGTTATTACATTTTCATCATGAAATGAACAATTTTCCTAAATGTCACCTGTAGTTTTTCGGGGCTTTCATCCATCAGTAGCTGACCAGACCAGCAGAAATAGACCATAACGGAGACAGCTTGTCATACACTCCCAGCAGAGCCATCACCTCTTCCGACAGTTTATTTGTGCATGTACTTATGTATTGCATTTGTGTGTGTTGCTTGTACTGAGAGTGCTCGGAGTTCACTGACCCCCTATATGCCGTCGCTGCAGGGGCTGCAGGGGTGACGGCTGTCACTTAGCTGTCAGAGGACATTAATCCTAAAAACGCAGAGAAGAAAAGTGCATTTCTTTCTCGTCCTTTCACCACAGCCACCGCTGTGTCCTGATATCATCTTGAGATTAAAGGAGGTGGCGATGTTATCAGCCCATTTTGTGCCATGACACTCCCTGTGCATCACATCTGCTGCGTAAAAATAACCTAACATGGCAGGGCACCACACTGACTGAGCTATTTTTGGAGAAAACCTTTGGAAACCAATTTGCCTCTCCAATAGTCTTCCAAATACCCAGACAAAGTGATGTCCGTGTCTGACATAGGATGACGAAGAGGACCCCCCTCAGAGACACTCTGGTGTGCGTTGGTGATGAAAATGGGGGACGGCAGAGTGCTGCTTTCTCTCTCGCTGCCCTGGGGTCGCTCCAACAGGGACCTGCTCTGCCTTCACTGGCAGCTGAGGGAGTTTATGTTCTGGTCTAACCTAAGCCTATTGTGCCGAATTACTGATTTCTAGCAAACTTGGCAACATAAACATGCAAAATGGGCCCCTTAGGTATTTCCTGTTACAATGTTTGTTAATACAGTAGCTGACAGGAAGTAAGCTGTTGCCCCAGCAGCTGAATGGGAATGAAAAAGTCTATAAATGTCTTGTAAGAGGTAGACTTGTTTGTACTCTTATCAATCTACCATCTTGGACAGTAATTTGGTGAACTGTTCCTGTCTGCTCTCAGTAAAACACGTGACAGGCTGCGGGTTGCTGTTCACAGCAGTGGAAAGTCCCATGGACGCATACACATTGATTTTAATTCTGTCTCATAAATGAAAACCGCTGGGATCAACGTGAGCGATGGCGGCAGCAGCAGGGGACAGCGATGCTTCGTTTGAGCGGTGTGTGAACTGAAGTTTGAGTCTGGAAACCAGCAATCACAACAGGCAGTCACTTTAATTAATACACATGGTGCTTTCACAAGAGTTCAACCGCTGTTTATTTTTTTCAATAGTTCAGAAGTACTGCCAAGAGTCAGTGTCTTTACATTTGACTATTTTCTTTTGTCGTTTTTCAGTCCTAGAAATGAATGTAAGATTATTATATTATTTTAGTATTGAGACTTTGACACTGGACTGATAGAATTCTCAATTGTGGTTAATTAAAGAAATAGTTAGACGTTTTGGAGAATACGCATATTTGCATTCTTGCAGAGAAGAGCTAGAAACCAGCAGCTGGTTCTCTTTAATCTGACCCTTACATAGTTTTTCCGATCCCAGTCGAAGTCTATGGTGAAAACATCTTTTCCACGGAGAAACGCGTTCAGTGCAGTTCTTTGCTTTTCTTTCAATGAAGAAATACTCTCCAGTTCTGATATAACTGATGCTATTGCAGCTTCTACACAAACCTATTTAGGAGCTGCCATCGTTGTTTGGATCAGGGGTTCTCAAACTTTTTTGTGGCTAGGGGAGAAAAAGTTTCCAAGGACCCCCTCTTAATCGTAACAGCGATTAAGCATATACTTACTACCATTTGTACTCTTAGATGCCATAGGAGCTATTTGTATTCTAAAACTTTTCAACATAAATACTTCAGATCTGTTTCATAGTGATAAACAGAAACACATCTCAATTTCAATCATGTTAAGATAAGATGAGATGATCCTTTATTAGTCCCACAGCGGGGAAATTTGCAATGTTTTTGATTAATTAATTAATTAATACCACGGACCCCAATTTGAGAATCACTGATTGAAAGGAATAGCTCGACATTTTGGAAAATACGCCATTGAAGATTGATACAACTCTCATGTGTGTACAGTAAATATGAAGCTACAACTAGCTGGTTGGCTTAGCTTAGCATGAAGACTGGAAACGGGGAAACAGCTAGCCTGGCTCTGTCTAACGGTAACGAAATCCAGGCAGCAGCCTCTCTAGAGCTCATCAAAATGCTTTAGAGCTTTAGAGGTGCTGATGAGCAGATGTTGTTACTTCTGTTTCTCCTGGCTATTCATATTTACTGTACAACCATGATAATTTAACGGCGTTAAAGAATGCGAATGTACCAAGAAAATGTTATTTTAAGTTGTCGACAAGCTACTAAAACCTCAGCAGCTGTGACTTTAGCGGGTCTGAAAAGGACACAGACGGGACAGATGCTGTGTGTCAGGCACCGGAGCGAGTCCCATTGACAGGTGAACGTGTGATGAGAGGTGTAGTGAAAGGCACCATCGGTCAGGTGAAGCCCCGAGGCGCCGTCAAGGGATGTGATCGGGTCTGCAAGTGGTGGAAGAGAGGAGGTCAGAGAGTCAGACTAAAACGGTGCACACCAGCTGCAGCTGCTGAGACGAGCTGAGACTACAGGGCCTAGATTAATGACCGCCATAACGCTCTCGCACCTTTCTCACAGCGGCAGTGGCGTGGCAGGCTGTTAGCACTCTAAACACCTTCACTTCCATACTTGATGAGTACGTCCACATTAGAGCTCACTCACAGACCTGCCTGGTTCATGCCGGTCCTGGATGAATTAGCAATCCAAATTTGAAAATGCATAAATTTTTTCTCCATTTTGGCCCTCCATCCACATTAAGATGACTTTTTGTCTCACCCCAAAATGGAGCTTTTTTAAAAAACGGTTGTCTCATGGATTTATTAACTATAGGATGGGTAACACAAAGATTTTGGAAAAAAGATGACATATGCGTGCTCAGATGTTGTCAGGGACTGTGTGGCAGTAAAGTTATTACTTTCTGTATGTGACTGGTGGACTTCTGCGTTGTGTTGGTCAGATAGCAAAGACACCGTGACACCAGGATCTCTTTATGACTGGCCTCTGTTTATTCTGATAAACACATAGTTTATGCCCGCTCCAGGTCCTCTCCCACAGGATAATTGTACAAAAAGGGGGAGCGCCGTGGCAAAATATTAACTGAAGCCCACCTCTCCCACAGAATAATTATACAAAAGGGGACAGGGGAAGGGGCAAAGGGGATTTATAGTAGGGACCTGCACCTGATTTGACTTATCAGGCCATTAAATAGGAGTTATCAGTCACTATGAGCACCATAGATGTGGGTCAATAGGGGCCTACTACGCCCACTAAATTGTAAAAGTGAAAGTGAAACTTAAAAGCAACACGTTCTAACATGTAAAAATGAAAGAAACGTCATGTTTTGAACACAAACAAAAAGGCTCCTTTAGGTTCAGGCAATAAAACTACAACTTCTTTAGATTTAGGCAAAAAAAAAAAAATATAACTTCTTCCTCAATGTCCACCCCTTAAGGAGTTTCACACTGTCTTTATTACAGCGCCTGACTTCCGCTTCTGCTCCTGTCATAATTACTACGGTCGCTAGAGGTCGCTGTCGTGTTCTTTTATACCTTCTTTCAGTGACCTACCATGTGAATAGATGATAAATCCCTACTAGTGGGTGTAGTAGGCCCCTAGTGACCCACATGTATGGGGCTTAGAGTGGCTGATGACACCAATGAGGAGGGGCTCTGAACGTCTTCACATATTCTGGAGTTTGGAGGTTCACCCAGTCAAAATAAACTGTAACCAGATCAATTTTGTGTAATTATAACAACCAGAGAACTAAATATAGAGTTACATACTGACCCTGTTACATGGAGTATATAATAACACACACACATACGCGTCCATAAATGTGTTTTCAGATAGACAGCGAAGGTAATGTTTGCCTGGTGTTATTTGTGTGAATTTGACCACTGGACCGTCTCTGCAGTCTGTGTTTATTCACCCTAAACATCCAGCCAACTGCACAGATTTTAGCTGTAATCTAGCTAGCAAAGTACATACCTACCGTGTGTGTCGGAGTGCTGTGTGTGTTTCTGTTCAGCTGACTGATCGCAGAACTCGCCACCAGAAACATTCAGTCATTTATCTCCAATTTCTCTTTTTCCTCTCGTCACATACATTTATGGAGTTCATAAAACTCGGGATAAGTGAAAATGTTTTGCCTTTGCCATTTCTGCTGCAACTGGGGGAATTTGCATCTACTGTATTTGTGCCCATTCACATCTATCCATTGTCTTTATAAGCAATCTTTCCATGTCTAATATTCACCTCAGGTCCTCTCTGAACACGCGTAGTTATTGGTTGGTTTTTGGTTGTCCACACTCGCCATGAATATCTTCTTTGTGCAACTCTAAAGCCTCGGTTATTTCCAGGGCGTCAAATACCGAGACTTTGTCACGGATGTCTGCGTGTGATACCGCCGCACAAGGCACCCTTTAGTGCCGGTATGAGACGCACTGGCCGTTCCATTAACTACAATGTGACAGAAATGAGAAAAAAGACACACACAGGGTGGAGAGGAGGGGAGGTGGATGGGTCCAACAAACACCAGGCTTTCATCCATGAGATCGCTGTTTGTGCCCCGTGTGTTAAGTTTCACATTGTTCACAATGTTCAGTTTCATTTTCACTTTACAAATATAGTATTTTAAGCCCAACCATTTTTCCTAAACCTAACTAAGTGGTTTTGTTGCCTAATCCTAAAGTGGCGCCAATGCGGACGTGGAAAGTATAACTTCGGCTTAAAGGTCCAGTGTGTAGGATCTGGCGGTATCTGGTGGTGAGTTGAGGAGATTGCAACCAACTTAATTCTCTCCCCTGTGCCAAGCGTGTTGGAGAGCTACGGTGGCCGACACAACAACTCAATTGGCCCTCTCTAGAGCCAGTTGTTGTAAGAGTAGCAGGTCATATAATAATTAATAATAATGTTGACTATTAACGATAATGTTGACGTCATCGCCCGGTCACAGCCACTCTACTCTCTACACTGTAAAAGCCACCCACACAACTGGGAGTCTGTTTGGACACAAAGAAGCCTCTTCTCCTCTTTCCTTTTTTTAATCACAAATCAATTTCCTCTCACAGGCACCAGAGAGCTGTTTAATGGTTACAAAGAGGGGAAAACAAGCAAAGAAATAGATCAAAGCATCTCTGACACTAGCCAGGTGCAAAGCCCTGAGATCCAACCTTTTATGTGGCGACTCAAGCAGCTGCGTGGGTAATCCACAGCATTACAGCCATGCAGCCTTTGTTTTTTAAATGGGTGGCAGCTCAGTCCCAATGTAAATGGAATGAGGTCGCATAGGATAGTCATGAATAGGCTAATCATATCTGAAATGCTTGATTGGATGACTGGTGCTTTAGAGGAGCTGTAGCGCATTTATGACATCTAATAAGAGCTACTTACAAGTTAAATGGCATGTTTGTGATTACTGATTAAAATGATATGTTAGATTTCAGACGATGTTCAAGGGGAACTGGTGTGATGTGTGGCGTCACTATAGAATGGTATTAATTTGGGGGTGTGAAAAACCCTATTTTAAAGAGGACCTATTATGCTTTTGTGATTTCCCCCCTTTCCTTTAATATGATATATAGTTTTTTTGTGCATGTAAAAGCTGCAAAGTTACAAAGCCAGAAGTCCAGGCCAAAAGGAGTTACTCTCCCCCACAGAAACACTGCTCCTGAACTGCCTGAAAATGCCTTAATTGAAGTCCAGCCTTTTCTTCTGTAACGTGGTGATGTTACCAAGTAACACATTTACATAATGCCTGCCTCGCAGCTAGTTTGGCACGCCCTCAAACAAAGCTAATCAAAGCGGAGCTGGAGTGGAGTCTGAAGAGTTTGGTTTCAGTTGACCAATAACAACAGATTGGGCCAGCTGACCAATCAGAGCAGACTGGGAACCCAAAATACAAGTATGCACTTGAAAATGAGCATAATAGGTCCTCTTTAAATGCATCTCCTTAAGAAATGTGTGCTCATATTGGTGAAAAATAAAGCATTTTTTAATATTAAAGCATGTAAACACGTTTTAGTAGAAACCCAAAATACTAGTATGCACCTTAAGCACAATAGGTCCTCTTTAACTGAAAATCATGCCTTGAATAACCCACAAAAATCAGCTTTGTGGGACTAACTAACTGGAGCTGATGCAAACCGACACACTCACACAGGCGGGACTTTATTGGTCATGTGATGCAGCTGACCTTTCATTCGTAAGAATAAACAGCGAGGACAACAGAACAGCAGAGGTCTTTGAGGAAGCGGCTCCTGCAGTGTGGCGGGCTGGATGCTGATCCTCTGTGACAGCTGTTGTGTTGTAAGGTGTGGCTCTGCTAGGCTGCGATGTCACTTCACCCACACTCCTGCAACACTCCTGCACTTGTGATGCTGACCCTCATAGCATGTGAGCACAAGAGACAAAGGTGTCGCTACAGTGGAGATAACAAAAGGACCCTGAAAGGAAGATGTTATCGGGGTGGTTGTAGTTGTTAACAAAAATCCATTTCCTAGATTATTCACTGTTATTTTGGCACGTAGAGCTGTGAAATAACACAACGGATTTAGCATGTATGGGTACTGTAAACCAGTGGTTCCCAACCTATTTTCATTGAAGCCCCCCCAACTTGTATCTGAGAAATGCTGAGTCCCATCGCCCCATGTTTTCTGACGTCATCACCCTTAAAAAAATTACAAATCCTTGAACAAAATCCTCAATTTGAATAAGGTGTTTCAGTGTATTAAATGAGTTAGTCTTTCTTCTATTAAATCTACTTTCTTTAATTAATATAATTTGTCAATTTCATCAACATAAAGTGATGATGTCTTGACAGGTTCGCCAAGCGAATTTTGGAAATGATTACATCTATCTTTTTTCAATTAATTTTGACTTTTGGACTTAACAACGTACTGGAGTTATTGGAAATGTTTGGATCACACGAATCAGAAACAATCTTTACAAGTATAATACTAATAATATTAGTGAAGCCTGATCTTTATCTGCAACTGTGTGCAACACAAATACTGGGTTTAAATAGACTGTGGACTATTAAGTAGCAAATTTGTTGTAATGCCACTAATTTCTTTAACACATTAACGCAATCGATTTTCCGGAGGTTGTTTTGGCTCAGTTTTAAAGCTGGAGTGAAGATACTGGCATCATATGAAACTATAAAACCTAAGGAATCCATTGGTACTAACCAATCTCATACTAGCTCATCACGAAGGCGTCTATATAACGCTCCAAACTTGCACTACATTTTGGTGAGGAAAATCTGGCATGGCCATTTTCAAAGGGGTCCCTTGACCTCTGACCTCAAGATATGTGAATGAAAATGGGTTCTATGGGTACCCACGAGTCTCCCCTTTACAGACATGCCCACTTTATGATCATCACATGCAGTCAACACACTGAAAGCTGTTGTTGCCTGTTGGGCTTGAGTTTGCCATGTTATGGTTTGAGCATATTTTTTATGCTAAATGCAGTACCTGTGAGGGTTTCTGGACAATATTTGTCATTGTTTTGTGTTGCTAATTGATTTCCAATAATACATATATACATATATTTGCATAAAGCAATCATACTTTCCCACTCCCATGTTAATCTCCCTTTAAGGTACATTTTGAGCAGATAAAAAATGTGTGATTAATTTGCAATTAATCGCGATTAATCATAGGCAATCATGTGATTAATCGCAATTTAATATTCAAATCGATTGACAGCCCTAAAAAAATATATATCTTTTTAATTAGTTTAGTTTATTTTAGTTATATGTGTGCAAATCTAATTTTGACAACCTCAAAGTAGACAAATCCTGGTGCGACCCCTGAGATCTTTGGGTCTGACCCCTGGTTGGGGACGACTGCTGTAAATAACGACTGATTCCTCTGCTGCTGCCCATACATTGACTGTAACCGGGACCGGCGGTGTTTTACTAGTGACATTTTCGAATGTCATCCCGTTCAGCGGCTGTGAAGTAACACACAGCTTGTGAAGTGAATTGAAGTGGATGATTCCGACACTGAGTGATTGACACTCCTTTTTCTGCACTCAGATAACATCATTGTCACAGAGCAACATTTTCATAAGTCATCTCCTATTTCTGACTCATTTACTTTAACTTCCTTCTCCTTTTAATCTTTACTTTTCCCTCTCTCTGTCTCCCTCGTAAATCTCATCTGCTTTATGATAGATCTGTTCTGTCAATGCAGCTGCTTATCTTTGCTCACCAAGTCTCCCCTTTCAGGATTCTGTCTTTTATAAAAGATGATGCATGGGAGTTATTGTTCTCTTTCACAAAGACAGAATTGTAATTTAGAAAGTTTTGTTAGTTAGTTGCTATCCTTTTTAACTTACCAATATGCCATTAACAGTGGCACAATTCAAGTTTATTACTCTCATTATAATTATTATGTGACAGTGTTTGTGGTGCATATGCCTGTATGGATGCTGCAACACAGTCTCACAGCAGTTTGCGAAATTGTCACGAAATTGTCATCTATTTGATTTGTGTACATAGACACATTTTTTCGTGATGCTCAGCATGACTTTCAACAACGTATTTTTTATACACTTTCCTACAAATTTCCAGCAACACATGACGCATTTTACACATTTTGCCGGTCAATTTCCGCTCCAGTCTTTTCAAAATAAAACTAGGTTTAGGAATAGATCAACTTGGTTAGGCTTAGGAGATAAAACTACTTAGTTTAGGTTTAAGAAAAGATCGTGGTTCGGGTTAAAATAACACCAAAAGTGATGTAAGTTAAGTACGGATGTTACGTGACAAATAAATCAACTTTGAATTGTGGTTTGCATACAGTCTTTTCAAAATAAACTGTGTTCACTGGAAACAACGTGGTTAGGTTTAGGCAACAAAACTACCTGGTTGGCAACCCGGTCTCACTACCAACTCATCAAATACCACCGATAGGGCAGTGCCCCACGACCATTTCCTAACCCTAACTAAGTGGTTGTGTTGCCTAAACCTAACTTCCTGTGAAAACAGAAGTTTATTTTGATAGGACACTATGCATGTAATGTTTCTTAATGTAAAAAGTAATGCAAGAGTGGTACCCCGTGCGTCAGTCTCCGATGCCGAGGGGCACTGACCAAGTGGCGGTATTTGACGAGTAGGGAATGCGAATGTGTTGGGTTAAGTTTAAGAAAAGATTGTGGTTTGGATTACAATAACTACAGAAATATGGAAGTTACGTGACAAATAAATCAACTTTGACTTGTGGTTTCACACAGGACACAAACACCGGTCTCCTGGGTGAACATTTTTTGACCCACCCATCTACCCTGACCTCCTCCCTACACGGTGTTCGCCGCTCTTTATCCTTCGCGATTCACAATTACGTGGATTACATACGAATTGATTTCGACCATCATGAAAAACATGTGAAAATCATGTCTATGTACACGAGTCAATACATTAAATTTCATGACTTTTTCACCAACTGCTGTGCGATTGGGCTGAGAGGTTATCAGCAGTATGCAGTGTGGTTGTTTTCTCTGGAGCTGCAGCATATATAGCTTAAATGGAGGAAGTCAGTGATGTGACCGGTGAGCACCTGCAGACAGAGCCAGGCGATAATGGAGCCAGGCCTGAGGGAGGAAGAGCTTGCAGCACTGTGAGAAGCAATTTGAGGAAGCTCAATAAGTCATGACCCTGTAGAGGTTTTTATCATACAGCACTCCGGCTTACTATCATGTGCTGTGACAGAACCAGGAGGTGCACCAGTAGGCATGAATTCCTAAGGTATAGCATCTGATCTGAAACACGGGACGCTGCTCAGCTGGCAAATCAGATTACTGTCCATGCTATATATGTCAACAGTATAGTTTATGAACCCGGTGCTCCCTTATATACACAGTAAAACCTTCTACAATCTCCTATAAAGAATGATTTTCCATGTAAATATTGGATTTTAAAAACGTCATTATGCATAAATCCTGTAGAGTAGAAACGATGCTGTGATTAGAGGATGGTCCAGGGAGGATATACTGTATGTAGTGTTAAAGGATGGCTTTAGCCAAAGGTGGTTCATAACTGGTACAGTGACTGAGTGCAGCTGACAGCTGGGGCTCGGGAGTGCGCCACACAGGCAGGCAGGACACGGCTACTTGGCAGGCAGGTCCAAACTGTCACCGCTGATTTCTACAGTAAGGTCTGAAGAGAACGCTTCTCATCAGTGTATCTTTGCTCAGCCAAGAGTGCCAGAAAGGACATTTGAAAACATAATATGATTATGATTTACACAGTGATTAATGTTGTGGTATGTAAGAAGCAATCTTACATATGTAAATATCATATTTAGCATCATTAATAATGGATATTGCTCAGTATTCTTGTTCTGCTTTAGACACAATCATGTTTTCCTTCATCTGGCGAAACTTGTGAGTCAGTAACAGCTTCTCTGTGTCGGTCAGGTCTCAGAGGAGAAAGTGATGGTGATGATGATGATGATGATGGCTTAAGGCCTGAGGATGAGTCAATATCAGGGATACCGGTGTGAGCCAGGTGTGGAGCCGAGGTCTTGAGTTGCCCTGAAACCACCTGTCAGGTCTCAACACAAAGAGCTCTGTGCGCACAATCATCTCAGAGACCTTTTCAACAGTTTGATGAAAAATACATGTTCTCATACACTTGAGTCATAGCGACAGGTCAGGAAATGGAAGGAAAAAGGAAGAAGAGTGCCAGTGGGTGCTGAAGTCATCTTTAAAATAGAAATACTGTAGCGGGAGAAAATGTCCAAAGGTCACACACAGGTGATGTTGGGCTTTACAGCATTTCCCCTGAGTATCTTTTGTTGTGACAGCGTATCCGGTATATGAGTCGTTGTACAGTTAGCCCCTCTAGCATGTTGTATACAACCACAACAAGAGACTTGGGTGAGCTTAACTTTGTTGCATAGTGTATGTGTATATGATTTCTTTTTTTCTCTCCTGTTTTCCTTTTTTGTTCCTGGGATGATGGTGGTGGTATTGGTGACAATAAGGAGGACAGTGATAATATTAGGAACACAAATAAGTATTAATATAAATGATTTATTATAAATATCACAGTCAAGTCTTGCAGTTGTTGATGTGTTGATGTATTGGTATTTAGTGAAAAAAAAACAGATGACTTAACTTAAATTTGTAAAGTTCGTTGTTCGGCGCCTCAATCGCGACCGCTGCAGCTTCCTTTCCTGCCATTTTCAAAAGTTTGAAATAGGTTGGTGGCCACTCTCCTTCCGCTATGTAGCAAAGATGGTGACCGTTGAGGGTGAGAAGTGTGTCACACTCAACGTTTTGACCGTTTTGACGAAGTGCAAGTACGAAAGTACGCAAATTGAGACACAGCAGTTTGGATACGGACAACTGTCTCCTGGGTGAAAGTCCAGTGAAAAGTCCAGTGCATTGCTATTCATAGGTATAGCTACGAACGGTGTATGAGAACAGCCTGAGAGAACAGTAGTAACCAAACATGCATGACCTACGATATAAACAGCAGACAGACACGGGTCATGTGTGCCGAGACAAGCTGTCAGCTGAATAATGCATATTTCTATTAAACATCTTGCTGAACGATTAGGAGACTTTGCTCCTCACACCTACCATACATTATTGATGGCTATCCCCAAGCTAACAGGCATTAAAAATGTGATTTGCAAAGTCGGAGTGGATTTAGAAAATGACAGTTAATGGCGTCTTTGCTTAGGCTCCGGGGCATTAAGCTGAATAGTGGCAGAGTATGCTTACAGAGTGTACTATACAAAATGTACTACTTAAGCTCTTTAATACATGGTGGCTGAGGAATACTTCAAGTAATTATTAATTCACTGAGATAAAACTCAAACTGTATTATAATAACAAAATAACAAATAACAAATGGTAGCAAAGTTCACACAATCTCCAGCAGTGAGTTTGAAGGCTCCCTTGAAAGTTTTTCTTACTGTAGAAAAAAAACAACACTTGAAACTCAATCTGTGCGTTTGAGTGTTTTCTTGAAAAAGTTATTACCTTTGTGGTAATGGTGTATGGAGAAACCTTCCTCTGAAAGCAAAAGTAATAGTTGGTTTTCAGAGACAAGGCTGAGCTGAAGCTGATGTACGTGGCTGCCAGAGAGCCGCATGATTAGAAGGTCAATAAAGCCTGAAACACGCTCACGCAAGAATTGAAATGGATTTCAGGGTCAATATCACATCATCACAGCTATTATTTCTAAAGCAAGCAACACTCATTACACATTTGCATGACTGCAATAAATAATGAGTTCCTGCTGGTTGTCTGTAATGATGCTGCGTTGTGTCACTGTTGTGTGAAGAAAGGCAAAGTCTGTTCAAATGCACTCATTACAAGAGTACATTTGTTTCACTTGCATTCAGCATGCAGCAACATTAGTGTTTCTGTCCAGCTAACAAATGTAAGTCCAATATTCATGTCTCCTTTTAACTCTATTTTCGTCTCCACCAACTCCTGAAGGAATTATCTGGATCAGGTTCTACCAGCTAGTCCTAAATCCATTACTAACTTTGTGTTTATATCCCTCCTTAGTTCTTAGCAACTACTTGCTAGTTTCAAACTACTGATTCACTAAATCGGATTGCACTATTAAAACTTAAGGAATATCTTAGCTAGCTAGTTTGTGATGCAGAGGTGTGGACTCAAGTCACATGACTTGGCTTTGAGTCACAAATTTGATGACTTTAGACTGGACTTGACAAAATCAAAATCAACTTGCAACTTTAAACACAATTTAACACCAATGACTCGTGACTTCACTTGGACTTTTAATTTGAAAATACTAGGCTAAGTTTGAACTAGTTCGCTACCTCCGGGGTCTGAAAAGTGAAGCCAAGTCTGATTGCATAGAAGTCTATGAGAAAATGACCTTACTTCTCACTTGATTTATTACCTCAGTAAACATTGTATACATGAGTTTATGGTCTCAATCGCTAGTTTCAAGTCTTCTTCAATACAGCATGATGTTCATTTAATAAATTATGGTCCCATTTAGAGTCAAATAGAACATAAAGCAGGGTATGCTTTAGGGCGTGGCTACCTTGTGATTGACAGGTTGCTACCACGGCGTTGTCCGGTCTGGGAGTTGTCCATGTTTTCGTCTTTCAACTTTAACCTTTTCACAGTGTGTTTTCAGTTCATGAAAGTTAATTATAACATTTTGGTCGTTTAAAAATGTTATACAGCGTTCGGTTGTATTTAGCTCCACCCTCTCGTGTCACTTTGGTTGAAAAAAAAACAACATGGCGACGGCCAAAACGACAAACTCAAGGCTTCAAAATGGCAGTCTACAAACCAATAAGTGACGTCACAAGCTACAAATTTTGAAACACGTAGTCATTTAACCCATTGTTAATATGAACATTTAATTTGTGTGGCTTTAACTGAACTAATCTGAAACAAAAAAAGTCTTATTCTTCAAATATTATGGTTTACATTCAGTGGATTGGCGTATTTGTCCCCAAATCAGTGGTGAGTCCCCACAATGTGACTGTATGAACCGTTTTTTGTCCCCTCACACCCACACACACAGTGGATTACAGTAATGTGTTGGACTGTTCAGATGTTAAATCCCTGTGATGTTGGAGTGTGAAACAATCAGCGCTACAACAGAGCCATGACTCATCCCATAACTGGAATCAAACACGTTAACTAATGGAATCAGTCTTCAAAACCAGTCTGCGTGGATTTATCACAGCTTGACTCGACTTCTACAATTACTGCTGCTGTCGAAGAAGCCCGACGCTGCATGATGTCGGCAACAGCTCGGTTCAGACTGAAAAGACATTGCTGCTGATGGAAATGTCAGCATCTCACAGCCTGTATTCACTTTTAAAAAGAAAATATCTATAGAGTCTCCATCAAAAGTGTAGCTCCCACTGGGGTCAAAGATCTAACCAAAGCTTGAATTGGATTTAAAGGAACCACAGTAGAAAATCAATATTGTGAGCATGAAATATTATTTTCATGAAAAGAGATACAGTGAAGGAAAACGTAATATAAAACAACCACAATGTAATGACATTAACAATAGAGAAGTGTATCTCCCACCACAAAGCAGCAGAAGTAATGTAAGAACATAGCATAGGAGGGATGGATGAGGAGCTGTGGGAGAATAAACAGGGGAGATGATTGTGGCTGCCTGGCTGCTATTTGGAGCTTTTAGTCGCTATCCAGTTCATCGACTGGACCCCGACTCGACAGCCAATCACATGAGAGCAAACCAGGACCCGAAGCCTCTTTTAGCCCACAATCAACACCCTGCAGTGGCGATGCTGTGACAGTTGAACACAGCTCACATACAGTAGACATTGGATAAAGTACGATGATGCTTGATATAACTAACCAGACTGCAGGTACACGATGAACATGTTATTTTAGTTTTTCTTGTTTGAGTACTTTCTGCTTTAGGGGAGAAATGTGAGACTGTAAAACCAGGCAAACGTTCTGAATTAAACCATGTTTTTTCTTTTATGCCCTGGCAGAATAAAACTTTCGGCACGTTCAAATATCTGAGTAGTTGCTCATAAACCCTGCAGGGGACTATCAGTTTGCTGACAGCAAGAGTGCCAGGGGTATAGATGACTATTTGCTGTTAATATCGCCTAAATCTCTCTGAGCACTGGTGCGAGACAGCTGTGTGTAATCTTTGAGTTGGCAGTACCGACCGTCCATCAAGAAACTGACTCTCCACAAAAATGCTTCAACTTTAATCTCCAGCTTTACATCCACCTCTCGCAGGCTCTCCGAAATCGATGAGAATCCAGTCTGAATAGATACGTACCGCAGGACGGACTAACAATGGTTCAGCTGCAGACACAAGATTGTTCTCTGCTGGATATTAAACTGCCACAACGTTTTTCCTGGAAGCTATTCCCAGCCCTCCCTAATGAAAGCAATCACACAGCAGAGGGAAACATGGTGTGACAAAAAAGAAAGTCATTCTCCCCTTTGCATTGTGTTAAAGTTGTTCGCACTCTTCTATACTAACTGCAACATAACATATGGAATCCGGTTATTGATTTTATTCTCTTTAGGAATGAGGTTTTATTTTGTAATTTAAAAAGACAGACATGTTTTTTTGATTTATATTAGGTTTGGATTCAGTTACACTCTGAATCCAAACCACATTTCTACTATAAAAATCTTAATTTTAGATAATCTTCTAACTATGCAGAGGTAAAATGAGGCACACACATTGCACAGTTATGAGTTTATCATAATAAACTAAATGTATCTGCTAGTTTAAATCCAGGTGCAAATGTATTCAGTGGGATTTTATACAATATTTAACATGCCAGCTTTTAATCTGCTCTGACAGGACTTGTTTGAACGTAGATATCATGCGCTATTGCAGCCTTTTTTCTTATTGGAGGTTTGAACAAGGCAAGACAGAAAAAGGGTTGAAAATAATTAAAGAAATGAGACGCGTTCTAACATGTTGTCAAACTGAATGAAACGTTACGTTTTGAGCACAAACAAAAAGACTTCTTTAGGTTTAGGCAACAAAACCACCCCGCCGTCTATAGACGAATCCGGCAACCGCTTTGCGTGTTCCACCATCTAGCTTCACCGCCATTACTGCGGTGGCAAGATAAAAACATCTGTGAAATATACTACAATCCAGTACAGTAATGGTAAATGCTGTGTTTGTTATATTGATTGATCTAGATATATTTATATATTGTTGATAGTTTTGAAGGAGACTGTGCCAGAGAGGTGTTGAGGCCATTGATGTTGGTGGTGTTATACATATATAAAATTGTACTGTATTGCAAGATGTACCTAATATTTTCTTCTGACAAAAATTGCAATCAAATGCAACTCTATGAACCGCAGCCTCAAGAAACTGAACACTATAAGCTTCCTTCCTAAACCTAACTAAGTGGTTTTGTTGCCTAAACCTAAGCAAGTGTTTTAGTTTAATTCTCAACGTTGAGCACGTGTTTAATGCGATGGAAAAGTGACACTGAGGGATCTAACAAAGCGTCAGTATGTGACGAGAACGTGTTGCAGCCTGCAGCTTCACAAAGGAAGTATACAGTGTAGTCCGTTGCTACTGTACTAGATCGTATTTAACA
>CAKAOH010040786.1:1762-28666 GCA_916701665.1 Sebastiscus tertius | reverse complement strand
CACACACACACAGACACACACACACACAGACACACACAGACACACACACACACAGACACACACACACACACACACACACACACACACACACACACACACACACACACACACACACACACACACACACACACACACACACACACACACACACACACACACACACACACACACACACACACACACACACACACACACACACACACACACACACACACACACACACACACACACGCTTTAATGTGGGACAGGTGTAATGTCATAATCTGTAAAACACTCTCCAGTCAGACACAAAGAAATGAAAGAAACCAGGACTGAACAGCTGTTAGAAATACATTCTCAGCTTTTGTTTGAGCTTTCAGGCCACAGAAAAGGCAAACATCCCCCACGAGGGCGACACGAGCACTAAGAGCTATTTAAAAACACTGCAACATGGTGCATGGTGTGACAGAAACACAAAACTACAATCAAATAATATTAATAACAGTGAACTATGTTGATGAAAATGATAACTGCAGCTGTTTATTTTCAGGCGGCAGACTCAGATTTGTGAGTTTGGTTTTAAGTGCAGCTGTTGTGCTTCAGACACACAAACAAATGGAACGAAATAAAACACACACAATGTGATCTCAGTCCCATGCTGTGGTCTAACCTGAGGCCCTGCCCCGAGGCTCTGTACGAGAGTTACGACCCCGGGCTGCAGAGAGGACACACACACAAACACATTACAGTCCAGCCACCACACACACATTCACACACCTAGTCCACGAGATAAATCAGACATAACCATGTAAACACTCATTTTGATACCAAGCCCAAAATATCATCACCAGTGAGGTAAACACATGTGAGACACGGAGATGATGATGTATTGTGGGGCGAAGGCTGCTAAAAATGAGCTGTATTCCTACATTTAGACATTTAAAAGGGCGTTTTTTTTAGGTTTTTAATGTCATCCTGTAGCTTCCCAGTGGTGTTCCTTATGTTTTCAGATTCAAACATTCAAATTGTGATCAAAGTATGTTTTAGCGTCAAAATGCTATTTTCCCAAGTAAAAAAACCTCGTAAAAAAAAAATTCCCACGTGACCCGACGTAGGTTTCTGCATGATGACGCTGCTACAGGTACAGTATATTTACATCCTGACAGTCAGTGTATTAATGTTACATACAGTAACTTAGATGGCGGTCGGCATGCTCCCAGTTTGGAGAAGCAGACTGGAGCACCGGCACGGAAGCTAAGCGATGTACTGCTGTAGACTCACATCTGAAAGTCACACAATAACACAAGATACTAACCGATGGATGCAGCGGTAGACCAGCAGCTCCTGTGTTCTGAGTGGTAAAATTACTGTTTTTATGAATGGAGTCTGGTCGTTTTGAAGACGGCGATATAACCGCTTCAGTTCACCGGTAAGTGCTGTCTGACGGCGAAGTAAAGCGGTGAAAATATACTAAATATAGCGTACACTTCAACTGATATAGGGTTTTTTAGGTGGCTAAAATACGTTTTTTGCTGTTCCCGTCCACAGCTGTTTTACCTCGCCGTCAGACAGCCCTTTCTCACGGGAACTGAAGTCATTTTACCTCGTAGAACGCAAAAGTATACGAACAACACCACTTCAATAACCCTGTCAGTCATTTCCAAACTCAGCACAGCTAACGTTGACTCAGCTAGCGCTAGCGTTCACGTTATTCATAACCTTATCGATTAGCTAACTTTTACTTTACTTTGTCTGAGTGGACGTTTCCATTTGAAAAATACAGAACAGAACGCAGATGGACCGGCCCTTTAAACTGACACAAAAACGTCTTCAGTTTCATGCTACACTTACTAACAAACATACTGTTTAAACATTTTAAATATACATATCTTTAAAAAGGATCACAACATGTTACTTCTGCACCTGATCAAGTGGAAGTCAAACCTGGGATTGAATTATTTTATTTAAAACTAATAAGGTCTTCAAGAAAACAAATGTCCGGAGAACGGAGGTGTGCCGTTTGGTTGTTTTTCAGTTTCAGGACGACATTTTATCGTCTATATTGAGCTCGTCGGTGATTGTCCTCAGCTACTACAGCAAAACTTGTCAACATTACAAGCACCAAGCCAACAGTAGAACGGAAGAGCAGCATTAAAGATGCAAAGCCACTCGAACAGAGTTTGACTTGTGTCCTGGGATTATGACAGTCCCACAGTGAATTATTTTATCATCCGGATGACTGACTGGAATTAAAACATGCACGAGCAAAATTAAGCCATAATAAAGCTCCGCTGTAGGACACTTTAAGGAGACGACTTCAGAGTCTCTCCATGTGTTTAACTGGCTGTCAGGGTTAAAGACACTAAAATTAATCTTATGTCATTTATAAAGTATAAACACTAAATATTTATTTTTGCGACAGTCTCGCATACTGCACACTAATATTAGCTTGTGTTTTAATTAAAATCAATAACTTTATTCATCCCCAGCAGAGCAAGTTTAAAAACAAACACCTTTGAACATAATATAAATCCATTTTAAAATAAAAAAGGTGTTTCTTTATTAATAATCATAATAATAATAATCATAATAATAAACAAATAAATAGAACATAAAAAATATTAGTAATTAATATAATAATAAATAAATAAATAATATTTTTGGCCCCAGATCAGAATAAGTCATTATTGTATTGTTTTTTTAATTCACTGAAAGAGACTCTGTTGGCACTCATAAAGGAAAACTGGGGTCCTTCAGAAAACTCAGATCAGCACGACCGCAACTCAAAAGGTTGATTTGGACTCCGGGGAAATACAGCGAGTGTTTACATAACAAGCTTAATCAACTTCGTTTACATAACAGCTTTAATTAGCTGGAGGTGGGAGATGGTGTGTGTTTACGATGTGTCTACGTGACGACATGTCGGAGTGACATCATGCCAGATGAGTGGAGACGTGTTGTCACAGTCCTGCCAGCTGTTGTGTAACCACAACAACAGCACACTAGTGGTGCGAGTATGTATGTGTGTGTGTGTGTACTTGCCTTTCTTGCTGCCTTGCTCGGGTGTGATGCCCTCCGAGGCCACATATGGGTCCTCCTTGAACCTGTGAAAAAAGCTGCAGGGTTAGAAACACGTACACACACACACACACACGTACACACACGTACACACACGCACACACACATCAGACATCAGTGTGTCCGTCTCATCACGCCTGTCAGCTGGAATAAAGATGATGACAAACACTTTCTGTCGTCCTCACCTGTCCTCTGTCTGAAGAAGTATTCAGATCCTTTACTCAAGTAAAAGTACTAATACCACACTGTAAAAATACTCCGTTACAAGTAACAGTCCTGCACTGAAAATGCTACTTAAAAGGAACAGTGTGCAACATTTCAGGGATCTGTTAGCAGAAATGGAATATAATATTCACAACTATGTTTTCATTAGTGTATAATCAGCTGAAACTATGTCCCTGTTCAGACCTGGTACTAACATGCGTCCTGAGTGATCAGATCACAAGTGGACAGCTCTGAGTACAGGTGTGAACGCACTCAAGACGCATTGAGATCCGATCTTTCAGACCACTTTCAGAGGTGGTCTGGGCCACATACTGTATGACCACATTCTTTTAGCAGTGTGTAGTGAATGTGTCACATTAACGACCGCCTACTCATCTGACGTCCTGCTGGGATCCACCGGATCACTGCGCTCTTCAGGTGAATAGACAGGCAGACGCGAGCGCTTGTCAGCATGGAAACGGCCTCTGTGCTCTACTGGATTCTGTCGGTACAACTGTATTTTATTAGAATGTATCTTATCTATAGGCTACATATCTCCAGACTATCAGACTAGGCACGCAAAGTGCATTATTATCATACTGTTGGAGATGTGTCGTGTTTTTGTTCTGGTGCTTTGCACAGAGCTGACACCCGCCCGCCTGCCCGCATCCCCGGCTCTCTGAAGCTCTGTACTCCACTGTTGCTTCGAAAAGGCAGTGGTGCCGGCAGAACGGAGGTCCCCAGGGACCGCTGGTATGATAACCTTTTATTTTTTTTGTTAACAAAATGTACACAAATTCACAAAAATGTAAGATATTACTGCTGACATTCATGTAATATTACGTCACAACGTCCGCTGTATCAGCCGTGTGTTTACTACGTGTTTATTTGCATATAGAGCGGAGATCCGATCACAAGTGGTCACTCAAGACGCATGTGGAGACGCATGTTAATGCCAGGTCTCAACAGGGCCGTAAAGGGGAGACTCGTGGGTACCCATAGAACCCATTTACATTCACATTTCTTGAGGTCAGAGGTCAAGGCACCCCTTTGAATAAGGCCATGCCAGTTTGGAGCATTAGTTGACCTCCTTGGCAACAGGCTTGTATGACAGTATGATAACTAGGTTTTCTTGTTTCATATGATATCAGTATCTTCACTCCAGCTTTAAAACTGATCCCACTACAACCTAAAAATCACAAGTTGCATTAATGCTTTAAAGAAATTAGTGGCGTTAAAACAATGAATTGGTTAATTGAGAAAATACCTGGCAGATTAATTGATAATGAAAACAATTGTTAGTTGCAGCCCTCGATAGAGAAATCTAGTAGTGAGACAGAAACACAGGCTTAAATCAGCAGCTACTCACATGTTGTCCGTCTTCTGTGCATCCCACTCTCGTCTCCACTGGCCCGTGGCGTTACGATGACGTGCGAGTCTCTCCTCGTCAATCTGCTCACGCTCCTTCTTCCAGCGCACGTACTCTGCTCTCTCCCGGCCGGTCATAGACATGGTCATGTCCACAGAGCCTTTCGGACCAGGCCTCCGACTCTGCAGAGACAGGAGGGGTCACAACGTGAGGGAGATTAATGCTGCTGTAGGAAGTAGAAGAACGGTTTGGCTGGCGTAGGACCTTTTTAAAGAACGACATCACTCACGGTCCACTCTTTCTCCAGTTCGGCTCCCGTCTTCACGTTGTCAAAGTCCAGCCCTCCCCAGTTCCGTACGTGTCTCCTGCTGCCCTCTTTGCGGTCTATGTCTGGTGCCGGGCCAGAACGTCTCGGGTCGTCCAGGAAGTTACGGATCGGCTTGTCTCCGTCCGGCTGAGGAGAGGAATTATAAATGTAAAGCTCTCATTTGTTCTATTATTAATGATGATTTAATGAATGATGATTATTTTGTTTGAGAAACTATTTATTATTAACTACTGGGGCGGATTCCTCGATTAGCAATCAATTTACAATGTTTATTAACCCTTTGAACTCTGCAAAAGAAATGATCCGCCTACACTGGTATTTTTGCTTATTGTGATGTTATTTCTTGAAGTATCTTCAAATGCTTCATATCCCTAAAATCTGTACAACCTAAGCTAAAAGCTTATGTAAGTCAATAAACCATAATAATTGACAAAAGTATTGAAAATATGTCATAAACTTAAAAAAACAGATACAAAAATTGGACATGTTTTTTCATAAAATGGTTTTAAATACACACAAACTGCATGTGATGATCATAAAGTGGGCATGTCTGTAAAGGGGAGACTCGTGGGTACCCATAGAACCCATTTACATTCACTTATCTGGAGGTCAGAGGTCAAGGGACCCCTTTGAAAATGGACATGACAGTTTTTCCTCACCAAAATTTAGCGCAACTTCAGAGCGTACTCCTTCACGACGAGCTAGTATGACATGGTTGGTACCGATGGGTTCTTTAGGGTTTCTAGTTTCGTATGATGTCAGAATCTTAACTCTATTGTGAATTTGCATTAACGCATTATTATCGCGTTAACTTTGACTGTCGTAATTTAATTAAAAAGTTTAAAAGTTACCGTGAGAGGTCGTCAATGTTTTAGTTTGTATATATGAAGTGGGATTTCCTTTTTGATTTATTTTTCTTATTATTATTATTTATTTAGGTTGTTAGGCCAGCTGATGTATGTTGAGTGTTTGTGTTTATTAGGATGTATTCGTTTGATTTTGTATTTTACTCCATTTCAGAGGGACTTTGCTGTTTGAAGTTGATCAATAAAGAGATAACGGATTAACAAATCAACAAACGTCTGAGAAGTCTGAGAAGAGCGGCAGGAGTCTTTGGATGGTTTTAAAAGAAATGCTAAGCACTCCAGATGAACGCCATCTGATGAGTGAAAACACTTTATAATAATCCTTAAAAACAGTGACTCTCATACCCGCTGTCCTCTCTCATACTCTGCTATTTTCTCCATTTCTTCATTCATCTTCTCAATGTTCTGTCGCCTCTTCTCCTCCCATTCCTGTCCAAACAACAACAACAACAACAAAAACAACAACAACACAGGGCTGCATCATTAGTAACAGATCACAACTCAACAAAGTTTAGTAGCTTAGTAAAGTAGTTCATCCACATTCACCTTGGATTTCCTGTCCATGCCACCTGGTGTCCCACCTCCTTCTCCTCCTCCTCCTCCTCCTCCTCGTCCTTCTCCCCCTCCTCCTCGTCCTTCTCCCCCTCCTCCTCGTCCTTCTCCTCGTCCTTCTCCTCGTCCTTCTCCCCCTCCTCCTCCTCGTCCTTCTCCCCCTCTTCCTCTCCTTCCTCCTCTGCGTCCCGGTCCTCCTGACTCTCCAGGTTCTCCATCTCTGGGTGTCCTGGGTTCCCATTCTCTCCTCTCCTGGCGGCCGCCTCCTCCTCTCTGACTTCCCCGACCCATTCGTCCCGACCCAGACCTCCTGGGGGGGCTGTGACCGTCGCTGGGGCCTCGGTGGCCGTCGCTGGGCCCTCGGTGGCCGTCGTTTGGCCCTCGGTGGCCGTCGCTGGGCCCTCGGTGGCCGTCGCTGGGCCCTCGGTGTCCGTCGTCTGGTCCTCCTCGGTGGCCATCATTTGGCCATCGTTGGCCGTCGTTTGACCCTCGGTGGCCGTCATCTGGTCCTCCTCGGTGGCCATCATTTGGCCATCGTTGGCTGTCGTTTGGCCCTCGGTGGCCATCGCTCTCCTCTGATGTCTTACGGCCGCGAGGCGTTCCAGGTTTCCAGTCGTTCACGACTCTCTTGTCCTGGAAGAAGTAATTACAGTATGAACAAATCTAGCAGCCATTTTAACCCCTCTACTTTTAATTTAAACACACTCAATCTCCTCGATCTGAAGAATTGGAGCCATATAAAAAGAACAAAAGCGTAATCAGGGCTATGGATTATGTAAAACTACAACATGATGAAGTCAGAGAGAGAGAGGCTGGAAGGTGATGAACAAGAGAGGGAGTTTTCAAGGAGCTCTTTAAGCTCAGGGATCAGGACTCTGTTCAACTGACTAATGAATCACATTTGACCTTTTGACTTTCAAATATCCATTCAGACGTGTACAACGTGGAGCAGATGCCACCATGTTGCCCTTCAGACCAGTCTTTGTCTTGTAACCTCTGCAGGTTTCATTAATATAGCAGCAAACAACTGTTTGCTCAGCTGTCACCATGTTGCGAGCTGTGTGGAGGCAATCCCTCAATAATAGATTCGCTCTAAATTTGGAATGAATGAAATAAAAGGTTTACCCTTGAATTGTAATTCCTGATAATCTTGAAGAATTTTTACCATGAATCTAATTTACAAACTTGAATACAGCGTCCAACCTAGTTGTTATATCCCTCCCCCCTTTTTATTTATTTTTTCTATTTATCTATTTTTTATATATAATATCTAATGCTGATGTTTTCTTTTGTATACATCTTGTTTTGTCTCTTTGTTCCTTTCTAAGCTCATTACTTAAAAGTTTGTTTATAAACTTTTGCAAGTATGAACTGTAAATTGCATTTATGAAAACAATGTTGAAACAATAAAGTATTAAAAAGGGAGAGGGATGTAGACACACAGTTTTCCCTCCCCATCGTCTTTCACTTTCTCCTCAAGGAGAAGAACTCACCCTCTCTTCCCTTAACCCCTTCTCCTGCACCTTTTTCTCCCCCCTCTCTCTTTTCTCCTCCTGGCTGTTGTGCTGCGGGCGAGTATCTGTCACTGTTACATACAAGACTGTCTGTTACATGAGAGTAAATGGGTACGGGGCACCAACGCGGGGTGTGGAGGTCGAGATGAGAAGAAGTGAGAGAGGTGGGTTGAATGAGATTGATTACAGGAATGAAAGCGAGGGTGTTTTATCCATCCATTTCTTGTGATGGTACAGTTGGTGTTTTTACTGTAGGAACTGCTGAAGGGTGCATGTTGAAGAAATGGCACTTAGGCTACTATAGGGATGATTGTGTGTTTAAAGTACGTGGGGCAAGTCACGCTTGGCCAGAGGAAGAGATTGAGAACAAAAAAAAATTGCCTGAAACAAAATTGCAAACGGTCTTGTCCTCTCTCTTTTTACCAAGTTACTGGTGTACTACTTATTATTTTAATAATAACTAACAATTCAATAAATTCATATCTATGTATTTGTCACATTTTGTTTTACAAAGTTAGGAAGGCCTGGTGTTGCCTTACACATAACAGAATGATCTCAGTCACTTCCACACAGAGAGGCATACAGCTTATTGATTAATCACTGGTATTGAATCAGTACTCGGTATCGGCTGATACCCAAAGCCCAGGTATCGCTATATGTATCGGAACTGAAAAAAGTTGTATCGGTGCATCCCTAAATTTAGCATCTTTAAGGGCAGTGCATCAGATGTGAAGGTCTGTACACTTTAAGTTCAAAACCTGCGAATATCAGCACATTATTCTATCATAATTATTTATCATTCAACATTTTAGTTACAGAAATTGCACACGTACGGGTCGTGAAGCCAACGTCACTCCAGCAACTTTCCCTTTTTCCACTTTAAAGAAAGGCTTTAGCTCAGAACGTGATCTGTATGTGTTCATACGGAGCTGCTGGTACACTGTAATGCATTTACATATTTTGCAGTAAATGATAACAGATGTAACAAACTGAACATAAAGAGTTGGATAAACCGATTACAGAGCTCGTTTTCCAGGACGTGTGTGTACTTTGATATGTTGACTGCTCTGCCCCAGAAACTGCTGTTACAACATTACGTTTGCTAGAACAGCTGCAATCATCTCCGCTCTGTTTTAAGACAGATTGTCAAATCAAATCAAGGATAAGCAGAGCGAGATGGATGGCTAACCATCACGGGAGCACACGCTAAACAGATGTTTACTTTTAGTATTTTTAGACTGTGTCATGTTTTAATTTTGTACAGCTTTTCAGGCCATTTTTCCAGACTGTATTTTTTCTACATACATACAAATGGTAGTTATGCTAATAATACAGCTTATTGGGCCATTACAAGCAACGTGGCAAGATGTGTATTTAGAAATACTGGATTAATCAAGAACAGACATTCACATCTGTTTAGTTTTCTATGAGTGATTCATTCACTCAACATCCAGAACTACCTACTAAATATCTCAATGTACATATACAGAGATAGAACAGGATCACTGTACAGAACACTAAACACAATACGACAATTAAAGCTGCAGGTTTTTCATCCTGACGTTTACTCTCTTAAGAGCATTAAATACTTGACAAATCTCCCTTTTTTTGCACATTTTGTATCTGTTCAAAATGTAACTTAAACAGTATCTTGAACAGATAAAAAAAATGTGCAATTAATCACGATTAACTATGGACAATCATGCAATTAAATATTTTAAATCGATTGACAGCCCAAATATTAATGAAAATATATCTATAACAAATAATGTGTAACAGGACTGACACAGGGCATGATGGGTAGACTGGCAGGCGTGCGAGTGGTAAACTGATAAACACAGTAATGAGAATCTGTCAGTTTATAAGCTGCGTCATCTGTCTAAAGGATCATCATCATAAACTAGATAAAGAGGTTATCTTTTCTACAGCTAACAAAACAAAACCACATGATGGAAAGACGCGTCACGGCGCTCTTATAACTAATATTCACTGTGTCATATTACAGCTTTAAGGGGTGAATGTATGGAGGACGGAACCTGCCACAAATCAAAGATGAATAAATGAATATGCCACTAAATGTACCAAAAATAATATTAAAAAAGTAGGCATTAATTAATTGATAAAATATGACACCATTTAATAATGTATAAATACATTTAAAAATACATTTTAAATAAATAACAAATATATGCAAAAATATATAAATACATTTAAATGTAAATAAAAATAAATAAATAAAACATTAAATAGAATAGTAGATAGGGGAATTAATACAAAGGGGAATTAATACAAAGGGGAATTAATACAAAGGTAAATAAATAAAAACAGAAATGACAATTTCTGACACATTTTATCAATTAATGAATGCCTACATTTATTTTTAATATTATTTTTGTTAAATTTAATCGCATATTTATTTACTTATCTATCAAGTCATGTATTTATTATTTATTCATTTTTTATTTTGACAGGTTCCATCCTCCATATGAATGTGACGTCTGTGTGATTATGATTAAAAAAGATCCACATCATGTCTTACCCCTGCCACCTTAGAGAGGTCCACTGTAACGGTGAAGTTTTCCTTCTCCGTCTTCCTCCTGTCCGTCTCCGGCTCATGGGGGCGGGGTTTCCGAGGTGTTGTCACGGCGATGCCCTCCTGCTCTGCCTTCTTCTTGTCTTCCTCTATTTCCTGTTGAGATCGAGTGACAGAATGAGTGAGATGAGACTTGACCCGTGTCCCAAATCTAAACTCCAGACTAATTCTGAGCAGGATTTGAGCTACGTAGTCTGTTCAAACCCCAGAAACAAAATAAACACTTCTGATTTCTATTTAAGTTTAATCGACCGGTGTCACTTTAAAGTCAGAGTTTGACTGACAGGAATACGCTCTCATATTATAGTGTTTCCAGTAAGTAATTATATCGGAGCTGGTGCGTACTGAAAAAATCATTCCATGGTGAAAAAATAAGACCTCTAATAACTGTTTAAAACTTCTTCATGAAGCTCTTGATTTTTTTTAAGGACATTCTGGTGCTTCCATATAATCAGACTTCCATTAATTTATGCACATACAGTATGTGCATTATGGTTTGTAGATTGCAGGTCTATCCTGTCTAAAAAGTCAGTGATAATATCCTCAGTTATCTTTTGGTGTCCTGCAGTAGAATCACTAACTTGATGGTACGTTTAGTGTGTGTTTGTGTGTAAAAGTACTCCGTACCTGATACCTCTTGACCAAAGCTTCATTCTTCTTCCTCAGAGCTTCGATTCGTTTGTCCAACTCTGCATCCTTCTCCTCTTTGGTCTTGAGATCCACCGCTGTAGACTGGCACAGAGAGGAGGAGGAGGGTTACATATTCATATTTAATAAACACTTTGTAAACATAGCTGAGTTTTAACTTTGGCATCTTCCTGCCAGTATGAACCCCGACTTCACCCGAGCCTACAACATTCACATCCACCGTCTTTAGTTTTTCTCCTTCTTACTCACCATAGCTGCCTCTGACTTGTCTTCAGGTGGCTGACTGCTTGTTCCTCCTGTGGGGAGGAAGATGAAGAGGATGAAGAGGATGCTGCAGTGCAAACCAGTCAAGGATAAGTCCATTAGTTAACTTGCACTTTGTAAAGCCCCCCTGCATATTGTTACTTCACTTGGATGTTTGGCGTTCACTGTGCGGAGTCTGAAGGGGGAAAGTTGATCTGAGCTCACCTTAAATCTGTAATTTAGCGGCATTACGACTAGTTTAAAAGCCAATCAAGTGTGATGTGGAAACTTGAAGCCTCCAGTGTATGTACACAGACAATTAACTTTTCAGTGTAATGGGAAACCTCTCGTATCTATTAGTTAGGTAGTAGTAGGAGGCTAAATAATGCTCCAAAAGTTATGCTAAATCTTGGCGAGGAAAAACTGGCATGGCCATTTTAATAGGGGTCCCTTGACCTCTGACCTCAAGATATGTGAATGAAAATTCAACATCCAACTTTGACAGACAGAACCTGGACTCATCACTGAACATGACATTCCCCCACATGTTCAGGTCTGTGTTGTCGACACCAGCGCAAACGGGCCTGACGGTGAAGGGCAGTCATTGCAGGCTTCCTGGCAGCCTTATGAGAATACACTGTTTACCATTGGCAGAGCATTTTGGCAAATTATTCTTGGGCGCTACCCACATCATCAGCTGTGCTGCTCATCCCACAAATGCATGATCCTTACAAGTTGGACATCATTGTGAAGGTAAATAAACAGGCTTTCCAACGATGTAAAATACAATGACCATTAGCATTGTAACAACAGAGAAATAATCCACCAAACACATGTGTCCGAACTTTTTTTCCCAGTTTATTTCTATTGTTGAACAAAAGTGATGATAAGAACTCACAGATTAACCAATAATTTAATCAATAAATTGCAGTCCCGCTTGGCTCCAGTCTGAAAGGGTCCACAGGTTATATCCTCTCTTCTCTTGTGGCTTGACTAAGGTTAGATAATCACAGGCGAGGTGAGGTTACAGCCAGGTGAGTGTATCTATGTGTACTAGTGTAATATTATGAGAATAAAGTAATAATATTATAAAGTAGTAATTTAACGTGTTATTTTCTTTTTTTCTCGCAATATTACAACTTTTTTTCTCGTAAAGTTGACTTAATTCTCATAATTTTACAACTTTATTCTCGCAATATTACGACTTTTTTTATCGTAAACTTCTGACATTATTCGCGTAATATTACGACTTTTCTCTCGTAAAGTTATGACTTTATTCTCGTAATATTACAAGTTTTTTTCTCGTAAAGTTATGACTTTATTCTCATAATATTACAACTTTTTTTCTCATAATATTATGACTTTATTCTCATAATATTACAACTTTTTCTCATAATATTATGACTTTATTCTCCTTATATTATGACTTTATTCTGGATAAATCTCAGATGTTTTTCCTTCAATGTGGCCTTAATACTCTGTAGTACATCTGCACTTTGGCCCTCACTGCATTAGACTTATATACTTAGACTATAAACTCACAATGCTCAAATGTTTTGTTGTTTTGATAGTAAAGGTTGCTGACCCCTGGTCTAGATAATCACAGGTGAGGTGAGGTTCCAGCCAGGTGAGTGAGTGTGAGTGTGATGAACACAAGGAATGAATAAATCCTTCATCTAAAGCTTGTGTTAAGCTTATTAGAGCTGCAGCAGACTGAATATAAGTTACCTGAGTCACACCAGGTAACCCTGACACCCAACACACAGACATTAACCCTCTCTGGTCTCCTATAATCAGGTATATTGATCTAGTTTACCTGCTGCAGAAGTAACGTAACGTAACGTGAGCTCACTGAGCCATGATACAAAGCACCACGATGGAAACTCACCACAACCACCGAAACCACCATCACACGACAACAACAGCGTTATAAACAGTTAGAGGGCGTTTTAAGCGACACTTTGTGAACATTACCTGTCTCAGGTGGGAGTTGTAACGGCTGTAAGGAGCTGTGTTTGGGCTCGCTGCTCTTTGCCAATTCCTGCGCCTCAATGTGCCCTCATTAATTCAGCTTCCTGTTAGCTGCTGGCTAACTTCCTGCCAAATAAAGACCCTCGTGTCGTTGGTTTTAAAGAGACAGTAACCAGATTAAACTTGGAGTTTCTACCATTTTACTAATACAGTGAGAAGTTATTATGAGAATAAAGTCATAATATAACGAGAATAAAGTCATAATATTACGATAATAAAGTCATAATACTACGAGAATAAAGTCGTAATATAACGATAATAAAGTCATAATATTATGAAATTAAAGTTGTAATATTGTGAGAATAAAGTCATAATATTACGAGAATAAAGTCATAAGATTATGAGAATGAAGTTGTAATATTGCGAGAATAAAGTCATAATATTATGAAATTAAAGTTGTAATATTGTGAGAATAAAGTCGTAATATTATGAGAATAAAGTCATAAGATTATGAGAATAAAGTCGTAATATTGCGAGAATAAATAATATTACGAGAATAAAGTCGTAATTTTACAAGAATAAATAATATTACCAGAATAAAGTCGTGATTTTACGAGAATAAAATTGTAATATTACGAGAATAAAGTCATAACTTTACGAGAAAAAAAGAAAATAACACGTAAAATTACTACTTTATATTATAACTTTATTCTCATAATACTCAGACTTTTTTGTCTCGTGAACCTATGACTTTATTCTCGTAATATTATTACTTTTTTCTTGTAATATTATGACTTTTTTCTCGTAATATTATGACTTTATTCTCGTAATATTACGACTTCATTCTCGTAATATTATGGCTTTTTATTCTCGAAATGTCCGATTTTTTTTTCCCTCAATGTGGCCCTAAAACTCCGTCGTACCGTTGACCTACAACAATGATAAATAAAAATTAAAATGTAAACAAAAAAAATATATTAGTTTCCACTAATTTTCTTATAAATCCACAGGGAGCCACTGGAGAGGAGCTGAAGAGCCTCATGTGGCTCCGGAGCTGCAGGTTGCCGACCCCTGACCTGCGCAAAACTTTACAGTGAATGTAGTTCCTGAATTGTCCACACGATGGCGGCAGCGGCCAGCGGATTAACTTGACCTGATTATCAGGTCAAATATCCTGCCGCCCAAACTCTTAAAGGTAAACACACAAGTAGAGCCATGCCTATACATGTACTTTGCAATTACTGTAAAACTGTCAACCACAAATATGTTTTATCTTTATTTTATATTTTATTATTTTAACTTTTACACTATAAATAAGTCATTGAATATAGCAATTGTAATGTAATGTAACCATTAAGTGATAAAATGTGACTTGTAAATGTACTTTTATTTTTCTGTTTAAATTTGCTTCTTTATTTATTTATCTCTGAATTAATTCCCTTATTTATTTACAATTCTGTTTAATTTTCTCTTTTATTTATTTATGTATTTTCATGAATTTTTAAATGTATGTCTTTTTTAATTTATTTTTATTTATCTATTTATTTCTGTATTTATTTGTATGTATTTTTGCATTTATTTTTATATTAATTTTTAAATGTATTTATTTATTTATTTATGCACGATTTTCCCTCAGATTTTTAAAAATGTATTTGTGCATTTATTCTTATTTTTTATCATTTTTCATTTTATATTTATTTTTAAATGTATGTATTTATTTATGTATTTATGCATTTATTTATTTATGCACAATTTTCCTTTTGCATTTAACCCCTTATTTATTTCCCCAAACTTATTTATTTCTGTATTCTTTTCTTTACACCGAGTCCATTCTCTCCATCATAGGACTCAGTGCCGTCTTCCACAGACAATACTTTGCATCATTTTCAATTCAGGACTTGTACTCTATACTGTAATCCTCCCAATATGCACAAACACGGAGATCTTAACTGGATTATAATACACAAAGTACTTGGATTAACCACCTTTACTATGACTAAGCATATTTCAACAACCTCTCTCACCTTTCAGAAGGATGACGCACCTGTTTTGAACAGTTGAGTCTGGACAGAATAACACACAGGTGCAGAGATAAGACACAACTGACAGACAGATAATAGTGATCAACTGGCCTTTCTTTCTCTGCCTCTCCAGGGGATCATTGAGATGTTAATATGCTACAGTATTTCTGCCTCTACAGCTTTAAAATACCACCTCGTTTTCCCTTTCACTCAGCCTATCAGCCCATCCTGTGACCCACTTTCAGTCAAAACAAACAGCTACGGTGTTGTGAGGCAGATCACTGAGTGATGACCACGCAGGATTTGTTAATCACTTGATAAGATCGTGCAACCTGAGCTGTGCCATCATATCTGCAGACATACAGAAGAGGCCTGTTGCCAGAGTAAAGGTCACAGCAGACCGCAGCATCGGTTACACTGATAAGACTGGTCTGATGTCACAGAGAGAACCGGGGTTCCCTCTAATCATCATGTAAGGAAATTCAACACAGCTTAACATCATGTGAGCAATAATTATAACAGGTCAACAACAAGCAACAAGGTCCCATGATGTGAAAAAGTTTGATGCAATACAAACATGTAACGTTAAATAACCCGACATACAATGTGGCTTCACATGACATTATGCAACATATGAGAATGTGGTGCGACTCACTATAACCCCAATGTGTCGTAACATACAATAACATGACATTATGTGACAGGACATGACACACTTAATAGGGTTTTTTTTTTATTATTATTTACCAGAAGACATTTTGACACGTCACAGTAGGAAAACCAAAGGTGTAACCTGTCAAAATAATAAATAAATAAATAAATAAATAAATAAATAAATAAATAAATAAATAGATAAATAAATAAATAAATAAATATCGCAAGAATTATATTAAAAAATGTAGCCATTAATCAATCGATCAAATGTGACATAAATTGATATTTCTGTTTTATCTTTATTTATTGATTTTTGTATTAATTCCCTTATTTATTTACAATTCTGTTTAGTTTCCCCTTTTATTTATTTGTATTAATTTTTAAATGTATGTATTTTTGCATTTTTTATTTCTTTTTTATTTATCTATTTATTTCTGAATTTATTTTTATGTATTTTTGCATTTATTTTATATTCATTTTTAAATGTATTAATTTATTCATTTATTTATTTATGCACGATTTTCTTTTTAGATAAAATCATGCTCTATTACTCACAGGAAAACATGTCCAAAAATGTAAATTCCCTTTAAAAAGTGTCATCATGTTTGAGCATCTGTATATTGATATATAAGTTCTGCACATCCTGGCTGACAATAAGTTTACTGTGGGGAAATATCACAAGATGCACAGATGCATCATGTGACTTGAAGTTGATGTCACATAATTTAACCTAAACACACAATAACAAAATAACATTATGTTATGTTGTGTTAGGGTCATAATGTTCCATACTATCATGTGTTGTCATGTTATCTTGCCTTTACACATCACCTCATGTTATGTTAAGTGACCTCACATGACATTGCATTGCATGACCTTAAACGACATATTGCATTACATAATATAGCATAATGCTATGTCATGTAATGATGAATCTCTCCATGTTACATAAATGTAATGAGCTCATCCCTGTATCATTTATCATTTTTTCACACTTATTATATTAATCAAGTAAACACACATTTGAGGGCACATTTCAAAGTCTCAGTTAACAAACAATCTGATCAGCTTGTTATAAAACTAATTACTAAAGCACCTGTGTTGTTGGGCTCCTCATTTATTAATTGTGAATCCACGTACGCTGCATTAATCATGGTGTAATTATCTGGTCTGAAGTGGCGGCCCGGTGCAGAGTGGTGGATCCCCTTTCACGTGTAGCCTGGATGCAGAAGGGGGACTCAGCGATGAGCTCATTGTTGTGAAAGCCAAACAGCAACCTCCCTGGGGGTTAACGTGAGAACCCTGGAGGCTCCGATCACGGAGAGAGGAAAGTGACGATGGTTTCTCTTGTTGACATAAACAACCAGCACTCGGGGATTTACACAGCAGCGACTGCATAGAGCGCACAGCTGAAGTCACGAACCTTCCTCTTTGGGAAATACCTGAAGTCTGCCTCTGCCTACTCTTCCAGTTTTAAAGCTAGAGTGAAGATACTGGTATCATATGAAACTAGAAAATCTAATGAATCCATCGGTACCAACCATGTCATACTAGCTTGTCAGGAAGGAGGCTAAATAACGCTCCAAACTTGTGCTAAATTTTGTCGAGGAAGAACTGTCATAGCCATTTTCAAAGGGGTCCCTTGACCTCTGACCTCAAGATATGTCAATGAAAATGAGTCTCCCCTTTACAGACATGCCCACTTTATGATAATCACATGTTTGAATGCAGTATAAATGTGATATTTTCTCCTATTCTATAATGTTGTATTTGAATATTTCTGCATACTGGGGTCCCTAACAGTCTTGAATTACATGAATTGGGTCTCACTGTAAAGCTGAGACTCTTGTGGATCCAATGAGCCCAACTGTATTCATGTGTGATGATGTTATTCCCCATAGGAGACATTTCATTGTAGTGAGAACATTTTTTTAACCTTGCATTCAGAGGATGGATGGCTTTCCTAGCTAGATTGACAATAAGGGGGTTTCTGAGCAGTTTACACAACAGAAGTGCTCGCCATCCAATCGCCGAAAAATGCAATTCTTGCAGAAATCTCTAAAATGTCAAAAGTTTTTGAAACCAAATCACAGCGTGGCTTTTTCTATGGTGTTCCTCAAGGTCTCGGTGTCTTAATGTGGTATTTTGGAGGGATTATTGATCATTTTTTATCAATTCTCGAGTGGTAAAAAATTGTTAAATTTAGCACCAAATCTGTGTAACAAATGGTATCAACCCAAAAATTGCTGCAAAACCTTATGAGACATAATAGAGCATGGGGATGGACATCATATGCTTCTATCATAATGTTCTAAACCCTTATACACTTTCACAATTTTATTTTAATTGATTAATTAATGTTTATTTCTGATTTGTGACTAGAAGAATTTCACACACAGTGCTGAGCTGTATCTCAAATTAATCTTCAGGTTCCCAGCTTTCAGATGATGTACACCACTTCTATGTGACATACTGTTGACCTGCTATCTCCCCCTAAAGACCCCCTGGAACCCCCTAATTAAGACAAAAACAACGGTCTATTGTGGGTCTCAGAGAGATAAGAAAATTCAGAACATACAGAAACATTTCTAACCCTACTTTTGTGTATTGTGAACACGTACAGATATTTATACTTTATACTTATTACTTCTCTTTTTTCCCTGTTGATGAAATGATCTTTAAGTGTTTATTGTACTGCCCTATAATTGTTTTGTGTGAGCTCCTAGCTATGTATTTGATGTAACTGCTAAAGGAATACAGCATTTCTTTGTATTTTTAGATTATATTCTTTAAACTGGCTTATTTTTTGGCATATTTTTAACTGACATCACATCAGTAAACACCAGCAACACATATTTGAGATATATCTGTGAATATTTCTCTATTCAAATGACCAAAACTTTCGTGGTGTTGCAGGAGAAATGAAGCCGTGTGTGAACAGACGTGATGTGCTGCAGATGCACATTCCTCCACACTGTGTTGACTCGACTTATCACAACAGGGATTTGTTGGGCTGTCAAGAGACTGAGCGGGGCGCGCACACACACACACGCACGCACGCACACACACGCACGCACGCACGCACGCACGCACACACACACACACACACACACACACACACACACACACACACACTGCAGGTCCATCTGTCCGGCTCTGTTTGAAGGATGAGGTAATGGTGTAGCTGTGAGATGGTGGAGGTGGAGTCGGTCACATTTATTTCAGAGAGACGTTATAGCTGTAATATTGAGTTTATTATTATTTTGGTTGCTAACACAAAGCATCTCTATCGTCCCATCAGCACTCTGCTAACATTACAACGTGCATCTGATAAGGTAACAGTGAGCTGTGGGCTCAGATAGCTTTACCTTCACCTGTTAACAGGCAGCTCAGAGCATCCTCACATCACCTTGTCTCTCCTGCCTCCTGCGGTGCCTCTTTAGCGGATGATTATCACAACAACAGCAGGAGCTAATTTGTGACCTGCAGGTGAGGAAGGAGAGGGAGGGGGATGATGATGATAAACAAAAGAAGAGTCAAAAGAAAGGAGAGATTCAGGGGGAATTGAGGACATATGATGAAACCAAACTGTTTGTGTTTGAGGATTTGAAGATAAAAGGAAGGAGAATGACTAAAGGAGACAATAAGAGAAAGAAAGAAAAGCAAGATGGCTGCAGGAACACAAAGAAGGAAGATGAAGATGAAGGATAAAAAGGAAGTTCAATCACTGGTTGTGTTTCTTCACACCATCATATTTAATTGGGAGGTATTTGCAACCCGTTCTCACTCCCAACTCGTCAAATACCACTGCTTGATCAGCAAATGATTAAAAAGAGACATTAAATGATTAAAAATAGATGCAAAACAACTAAAAAGAGACACAAAATAACAAAAAAAAGACATTGAATGATTAAAAAGAGATTCAAAACAACTAAAAAGAGATGCTAAATAACTAAAAAATACATTGAATTAATAAAAAGAGACATTAAAATACTAAAAATAGATGCAAAATAACTAAAAAGAGACATTAAAAACAAAAAAGACATTAAATTAATAAAAAGAGATATTAATTGACTAAAAAGAGATGCAGAACAACCAAAAATAGACATTAAATTACTAAAAAAAGACATTAAATTAATGAAAAAAGAGACATTAAACTAAGAAGATGTTAAACGACTAAAAAGAGACGCTAAATTAATAAAAAGAGACGTTAAATGACTAAAAACAGACATGAAATGATTTTCACTGAGAACATTTTGACTCGTCGCAGTATGAAAAGCTCTGGTGTAAATAATGAAATGAATGATGGCTGAATTTCATGTAGCTGCTTTGATTTCAGCTTCGAGGTATCGTACGTGCTGCTCTCTGTCACTCTCACCAGAACACCTGAATATAACGGAACCATCGTCAGTGTTATTAGTGACACCTGCTTCTCCTACAATGACAAGTTGAAGTGTGAAAAAGGCCCATTGGGGCGACAGGAGCTCCGTCTGCAGGGACTTAAAAGAATTAGGTGTCTGCACCCGCCCCGATCAAATGTTTCAGTAGGAGGAGGATGAGGAGGTGGAGGAGGAGCAGGAGGAGGAGGAGGAGGAGGAGGAGGAGGAGTGGGTTGACATGTGGAGGACTTGATGGGTGAAACCGATGATGTCATTGTAGCAACCCAAACACTGGCTCAGCTTTCAGTCGTGGGGACACATGCTGAGGCCTTCTGTTGTGGTTACCACGGGACAAATATCAGACACACACACCTGACGGGGATTTCTCTCACCTGTCCATCCTTTAAGGTTCTCGTCATGTCCACCTGCTACCACATTACTGTATCAGAGAGAGAAAGAAGGTTGAAGCGCTGTCACATGATTAAAACTAAAAAAAGCCAGTGAGGCAGGATCAATGTCAAGAGATTTCCACTGTCAGTGGGTGGAAACATCTTATTATATCCCCAAAAATGTCAACTTTTAAGGAACTAAGAAAAACAAAGTTTGAAGCCTAACAACCCACACGTTTTCAGTCTCTTTCATTAGTTTTGATTTCTAATTATTTTCACAGTCTGACACTGAGACTTTCTTTGATGTATGTGATTCAAACAGAATAAAAAAAATTGTTTGTCTCTCGCCGTTGGTCAACCGTTCATATATTTACATAGCTTATCTTAAGTGTTAAAGTATTCCTGGTACTTAGATTTTCATTAAGTACTTGTAAGTTCCCCCATGATAACAACACAGGTTCATACACTAAATGAAGGCCATTGTAAAATGCTGTTAATGTGCCCATTATTTATATCGGTCTATGACAATAGACATTGTACAATGTAAAATTTTGCAGATATAATCCGGTGGACCACCCAATGGTGGTCCACCGGAAAGGGCTCCGGACTTTGCCTCTTTATGTAGATAAGAAGGTCTCATTCTAAGCTAACAAAAACACAACAATTCTTAGTTTTAGGTGATTAGACACTAATAAAAACATAGTTATGAATATTATATGCCATTTCTGCTAATAGATCCCCTGAAATGTTACACACTGTTCCTTTAACCTCAAAGACATGAAGCTATGCAGTTTCTGTGTGAGTGTATGGCTATAGGGCCGTACATTGGTCGTCTCTGGACTGAAGGGCAGCGAGAGGGAGGAGCGACCTGGTTACTGCAGAAGTGAGACACAAGGCGACAGATCTCATTTACATGCTTATCACAGCTGCAGAAGTGTAGATGACCTGTGTGTGTGTGTGTGTGTGTGTGTGTGTGTGCGTGTGTGTTTGAAATGCAGGTGAACACAGAGTCAGGGTCAGAGAGCTGTGTGTGTAGACTATACACCTTATCTGGTGTCGTCATGTCTCTCTAGTTGCATAGCTTCACTCAGGTTACACACACACACACACACACACACACTCACTCACACACACACACTCACACGCACACACACGCACACAGACAGGCAGACAGACAGAAAACAATGATGATGATGCCGTTTGCAACCAAAAACCTGGCAGGTGACATCATCAGTCATTGGCATCGGCGGGTGTTTGGGTGCAGCTGAGGTGTGACTGACCCTTTAGCCTGCACTTGTTCTCCCGTTGCACATAAATAAAGACTATCAGAGTCAAAACTCCTCGACTCAACATGCATTTCATTCATTTCTGGACCTAAGAATCTTATGACAGCTTATTCATCACATTCACAATAAAAGATAATCAAGCAACAGTACAACAAAGGCAGCCTAACAGGATTTCTGATGGTAACAGTCTTGACTTGAATTAGTATTCATTATCTGGTTGCTACAAGCTGACTGTTGAACACGTGTCACGCAAAGTGTGTCTGTGGTCTCTAAGCTGGCAGAGGAGGTTCGCCCAGACATGTACCTGAGAGGGGACGCACCCCCCTCCTCCCAAATAAGGGGATGTGCACCAATCTGTGGGGGGTGGGGTCTTAAGACAAGCTGCCATTTCCAGCCGATTAAACAGCCTCCGACCTGCAGCTCCACTGAGCCGCCCCTGTCTCATGCCCTGTAGCTGAGCTTTGAGCCCAGAAGACAATGATCTGAGTGTCGGAGGTCAAGACAGCAGGGGAGTCTGAAGTCATTTGGGATGCTAATGTTATGCAGGTTTTCACACTATAGGGTCTAAAAGCTTGAACAATTAGGCTGCTGTTGTGATCGTAACTTTACTGCAGGAGTGTTGCAGCCTGAACATCAAGATGTGACGAGATTAAAACATAAGAAAAGACTTGGAAACCTCTCCTAAACCATGTTGACCTCTGACCTCCTGGCCAGGTTGTGACGATTGAGCCTCCTTATTTGTTTTGTTGGATTGTTGTTTTTATTCTTTATTTACTTTATTATTTTTATGTTTTTGTGTACATGTGTATATTGTATGTGTTCTATCATTTCATGTGCATAGTGTTTGACTAATTTTGGTGTCACCGCTGCTTTAAGTCTTGTTGTTACGGCGTAATATTAGGGCCACATTGAGGAAAAAAAATAAATCTGAGATTTCTAGAATAAAGTCATAATATTAGGAGAATAAAGTCATAATATTACAAGAATAAAGTCATAATATTACAAGAATAAAGACATAATATTCTGAGAATAAAGTCATAATATTACAAGAATAAAAACATAATATTAGGAGAATAAAGTCATAAGTTTATGAGAATAAAGTCATACGAGAAAAAAAAGTCGTAATATAGAATAATATATTCTTCCAATTAAAAAAAGAAATATTTAAAAAAAGAAAAAAGAAATGCACTGAAGGACAGAGAGATTTTGTAGATTTTGTGTCTTTTAAAATGCGCCTGTGAAGTATTCATTAAGTGTGCAAATAGACATATGTGTCGGTGGCCAACTGCGTATTTGGATTTAGCGATTTGTCATAAATGGATTCCAGTGTTAACAAAACATTCACTAATCCCGGATTATAATTTCTAATGTTTGGGTTTAGGAAATCTATCCCGAATGCCATCAAAAGGATTTCTATTAAAGCTTCAAATGCAGAGATTCAGTTTGCATTTCAAAGAAACTCTGGCTGTAAAGCCATCAGCGTTATACCTCAGAGAGAAACTAATAAACACACAGACCTGTTTGGTCTTTTGTCTGAAGGTGGAAACAGAATCAATCTACTGTTGGACGTGATGACATTCAGGGAAAACAAGCAAACTAAAACACAAGATTTACCAAGAAACTAAATCACAAATAGTAACAATGAAAAATGTGACAAAAACATTTTCATTTTAAAGGGCAGATGGAGCCTCACGTCCTCGTCAACATCTGCTGAAGAAAAAATCCTTTTCATTGAAGCAACTTTTTCATATTAAGCACTAAATGTTGCCTCGGCTTCATTGATGTCAAAGACAAAAAAACATGAGAAGCCTTCTCATTAAAATTGTTGCTTTTCTTTTTTGTTTTGTTTATAACCAATAAATAATGCAAGACAATCTGCTGGAGAACGACCACAAAGCACCACAACATCTGTGCAGCTACGACAAATAACGTGTTCACTAGACTGGATTGATTCACTTCTTAAAATGCAAAATATTTATGTTCATCATTATGATGCAGTCTGTGTCTGACCTGTTTTACTATACAAACCTTAATTAGGCCCACATTTACTCTCAAGTACTGTACTTATACTTACACTTATACTTCACTCCACTACATTTATTTGATAACGCTACTTTGCAGATTCAGATTATTACGTAATACATAATATAAAGCAATTAATACATTGTTGTGCCGTGTGTTATTATAGGTTAAGCTTCCCAGCAGTATATTAAAGGTGCAGTGTGTAGGATTTGGCGGCATCTAGTGGTGTGGTTGCAGATTGCAACCAACTGAGTACCTCTCCGCTCACTCCTTGATTTCCAAGACTGCAGTAACGTGAGCCGCTGAGTGCAAAACCGTGGTAATGCCGTTCACCTCGCTCAGAGGCCATCCTTACCATATTCACACTACTTTGGGAGCAACGGAAGTCAGACGGCAGCTGGCGGTACCGCAGTTTTGCACAAGCGTGTCGAACAACGAAAAAACTAGGCCGACAGACGCTCACCGACGACTCCAAACTGTCCGACCGCCGACCGTCAGCTTAGTGTGTGTCAGGGCCTTTTGGGCTCAACCCCAAGAACCCTAAACCTAGCCCCGTAGACCGCAACACACAATCTTTTTAGACAAAAATTACAATTTTTATTTTCATAAATAACTGTATTTATTATAATATAAATAAACAACTGCTCTCTGATATTGTTGGCTTGAAAGTGTTTAGTCAGTTTCACTACAATTTACACTTTTATGAACAAATAAGTGCAGCCGGGCCGATGAAAAAGTGTGAGAAAGAGAGATACAGGGGTAAAGTGTATTTCTTACTTTCTTAATTGATTTGTTCATTTGTTACCTCAATGCAGAAAATTAGGAAGTCCACCCACCAACATTTAAAAAAATATATTATTATTATTTTGTATATTTTTTTTTACATAGCGACCATTGCCCCCCAGAAGGTGGCGCCCTAGGCGACTGCCTATATGGCCTATGCCTTAAAGCCGGCCCTGCACACAAGTCACAACAGGCATATCAGTAGATCTTGTGGACTCTAATCACAGTTTAGTCAAGAGTAAATACAGAGTCTCTGTTTGCACAAGACTCTAATCCACAATTGTAGTTACACGTCACTGCTTTCCTTATCTTGAGAGCATTAAATTGCACTGAAATGTTACTTTCATCCTGGAGACAGCAGGTTGTACAGCAAGGGTAATAATCCTCAAAACAAAATAAATAATCCTCTAGACTGAAATTGCACACAAGAGGACATTTTGCAAACTCATCCAAGAGGCCTCTACAGTGGACTTAAAGGGGAATCCCGGTCATTTAAAACCTACACAGGACTCTCATGATGACACGTGAGAGTCGATGACAACAACAGAGACTTATCTGTCTCTGCATGAATCACATGCAAAACTAAATCACAACCGTCATAAGTGCTTTTGTAGGTAGCAATGGTTTTGACACTTTGCAATGACTGTTATAATTATGGCTGTCAATCGGTTAAAATATTTAATCGCAATTAATCGTATGATTGTCCAAAGTTAATCGTGATTAATCGCACATTTTTTATCCGTTCAAAATGTACCTTAAAGGGACATTTGTCAAGTATTTAATACTCTTATAAACATGGGAGTGGACAAATATGCTGCTTTATGCAAATGTATGTATATATTTACTACTGGAAATCAATTAACAACACAAAACAATGACTAACATTGTCCAGAAACCCTCACAATTCACTTGTTTTAGTTATAATAAACAGTAAAACTTCACACTGAAGGCTGCTGACTCAGCTCCACTCCACACAGGATCTCATTGTGTTAGTTTACAGCTGCTGCAGATGTGTCAAACTGTGAAGGAAATTAGGGGGAAGCCAGCTGGGCGGTGAGGAGCGTGTGTGTGTGTGTGTGTGTGTGTGTGTGTGTGTGTGTGTGTGTGTGTAGGTGGGGGGATGTTTTTGTTGTGTGGAGTTGTCACATGGTGAGGAAATGTCTGAGATGAGATGAGAGATAAAAAGTTAGAGAGGGAGGAGGGAAACTGCAGGATGTGAGGGTCATTAACTTAATTCTTATCTCATAAGAAATACAATAGTTTTTTTTATCTATAATGCTGCAGGAAGTGAAGTCTGATGTTGTTACAAATAAAAACACCAGAGAAGGAAACAGAAAAAGAAAGAGAGAGAGAGAGGAGAGGAGGTGGAGAAAGTGAGACAGCAGCAGCAGCATCCTGTCAGGGAGCATGTCAGCACTTGTTGAGGAGGAGAAGGCGGAAGTGACGTCTATTTCTAACGCTGTGATTCGACAATCAAAATAAAAGCACGTTAACTGGAGTTAAAAAGACTAAGTGCATTATTGGTGACTACAGAAAGGAATGGATAATTAAACTGTTATTAAAAAAACACAGTGTACAAACACAGAAAGAGAGACTAAAAAGTAGTGCAAAAGTCAAGAAACAAATACAAAGGAAAAATATGTATCTGTTTTAAAAATTAAAGAGCTGTACAGTTTTGTGCCGGAAAGTGCAAACTATTGATAGATAGATAGATTGATAGACAGTATCTTTATTGATCCCGAGGGAAATTCAAGTTTCCAGCATCACAGTTCCATAGTGCAAAACATGTTAGTAAAAAAGCAGTAAAAAAGTTAGTAGTGCAAAGTACAAAATACAAAACAATATACCAGATATAAAAATACAAGGAGATGAACAAAACTGTTAAAACTGAATATAGTGCAGGGTAACAGCTAACAGTACACGACTATTAAAAAAGTGAATATAGTGCAGAAGAGACTGTTTAAAATTAGTATTATCTGATCAAGTAATGTGCAAAAGTTCACAGCATGATAAATACAATCAAAC
>CAKAOH010040785.1:0-10299 GCA_916701665.1 Sebastiscus tertius | reverse complement strand
ACTCACACCAGCAGACTGAGGAACAGTTTTTTCCCCCAGGCCATCAGACTTTTAAATCTATAATTCAATTGACACATTCTTCACAAAAATATATCCTAATCTGTATATACTGTATATATTCTTAATACATATGTTCTTAATATGCCTGTATATGTTGTTAATATGCCCTTGTATAAAGTATTTCCTTTTATAATTGTAATGTAAATGTAATTATAATGTAAATGTAATATAATTTATTATTTTAATGGAGCTTCCCGGCAAAAAGTATTTCACACGTTTGTACCTGTACAACCGGCGTGACAATAAACATCTTGAATCTTGAATCTTGAATCTTGGAAGTTACGTGACAAATACAAATACTTGTGGTTTCCTGGGCGAAAGTCATGTGTTTTTTGACTCACCAACCCAACCTTACTTCCTCCCTTTGCACAAGGTCTATATAAAGGAGGCTGTGTCACGAGTCTTATCTCCGGGGGTATAACACATGCGCAGTAAAATCTCGCCTGCACTCGCCGAAATTGAGCCAATCGCAACGCACGACCGCAGCTTCTGTTACACTGCGCATGTGTTATACCCCATACCCCAAGACCCATGTCCGCCCGTGACCTAGCCTCCTTTCCATAGGCCTTGCCTATGCAGCCTTCGCTGTTCTTTATATTTACCAGCTCAAGATTATGTCGATTACATATGAATTGATTTCATGCTGACCATCAAGAAAAAAAAAGGTGAAATTCGTGTCTATGTACACAAATCAATACATTACATTTTGTGACTATTTCACAAACTGCTGGTCTTCAATACTCTGAATTGAAAGTAGGGCAACAGAAGAACATTTACTCAGTTATATTAGATTTCTTTAGGGAATAGTGTAGTAGTAGTAGTAGGCCAAATAGTAGCATTGAACAACCTCCCTCCCCCCCATGACAATGTTAGGGTGGACATAGATGGCAATATTCCCCCAGTAATAGAACTTTTGCTCCATTCATTTGCCGGTCCAGTCAGAGAGACTGAGGGGAAATTACACAGAATTATAAGAATTAAAAACCTAAAAGATTTGGGGCTTTGAGAAAACATGGGACAGGGACACGTGGGAGAGTCTGAAAGCATCCGGTGGATGGATGGCAATGCCTGAGGCTGGGTAAGTGACAGAGACAGAGACTAAAGGGCAGACTGAGTAAATGCAAACATGTGAGAAAGACACTGTGTCAAAAGTGAAGATGATAGAGCCTCGGTACTGCCTTATACACCCCCAGGAAGACCTTCAGAGTCACAGAGTTGGTTTTGATTTTCTATGGAGCTCTGTACCAAACACAAACCAGCTTCTCTAAGGTCCAAGCTGTGATATAAGGATGATTGTTTTCTATGGTTTATAAGTTTAGAAAGCATCCTGGGGACATTTTATGTGCATTAACTTCTTTAAATGGACTACTTGTTTCCCTACATATCGCAAGCAGAAAGAGCATGTTGTGCTGTCGGGCTGAATCTCAATCACACAGTCAGAATGATATGCGCGAAAGGTTGAAGAACTTGTGACTGGGGGCGGGGGGGATTTCCAGGGTGAATCCTTCAGAGCAATGGGTGGAAGTGATCGATAGGAAAAGGTATAGGGTTGAAGTGCAGTGTTGGCAGCAGTAGGTGATGTTAATGTACAGTGTGTTGTATTCAGACATTTAGAAAAGAATACAATGAGAGTTCAAACAAGCTTTCTTAAACGATTAAAGCTTTTCAGTGGTATTTGTTGACGTGCCATGCCATGCACCTTTGACCTGATTTAGTCTTTGTATTGTTGGTGCTTATACCCTGGTGTTCATCCCTCCAGTACAGTTCCAGAGACTTGGGGAAATTTTATAATGGCGGCTGTGGCTCAGAGGGTAGAGCAGGTTGTCCACCAATCGGAAGGTCAGTGTTTCGATCCCTGGCTGCTCCAGGTCACTTGAGCAAGACACTTAACCCCAAATTACTCCTGAAGGCATCCTGATGGCACCTTAGCAGCTGCAGCTGCAGCTCTCTGCCATCAGTGTATGACTGTGTGTGTGAATGGGTGAATACTGACCTGTAGTGTAGAGTGCTTTGAGTGGTCGGAAGACTAGAAAAGCGCTATATAAATGCAAGTCCATTTATAGCTATAGTGTATCACAATAAGTGAGTCGATGATAAAACTGGTGGCAACAATCCAATGATTGAAATACTAAATAATGGCCGCAGCATTTATGGCCCTAAATAGCACTATAATAAACCATAGTCAGCAAGTTTCCAAAGAAGGGCTGTGCTTAGATGGAAGAACAGAACATTTCTCCAACACCTCAGCATCTTTTAGAGAGTGGGAGATTGTACGTGTTGCATCAGCACATTTTAAGGACCAGTGTGTAACAATTAGGGGGATCTATTGGCAGAAATGGCTTATAAAATGAATAAGTGTGTTTTCTTTAGTGTATAATCACCTGACAAATAGAATATTTGTGTTTTCATTACCTCAGAATGAACCGTTTATATCTACATAGGGAGCGGGTCCTCTTCATGGAGTCCGCCATGTTGCACCGCCATGTTTCTACAGTAGACCAGAACAGACAAACCAAACTCTGTTAACTTTTCCTGCTTTTGGTCGGAGTCGATAACGTTACTCACTCCTGACGCCGCCGCTCTCTCTCTTGCTTCACCACTCACTTCCCACGTGCACACAAGAGGTTACAGTGTTGACGTTATGTCAAAGACATCTGTGTATTGTGTTGCAGAGATATCTACTGAAATGAGCATGCTAACCAGGTAGCCTCGGCCCGTCCTGTCTTGTAATACCACTTGTGCCTCGAGAGGTGAAAGTGAGTCACTGCAGCTTCCAGTCTGTCCTCCATGTCCAACATGAGGGGACCAAGAAGTAGAGCTGGCCTGACGAGCTTTGTTAAGTTTGAGAGAATAACCCTGATGATGTCTTCAGGGGGGGGTCTAACCAGAAATACTGCCTGGGTAATGGCAAATGTAGGCTCCAGGGTTTTTGGAGATTGAACCATGCTCGGGATTAAGAGTCATAGGTTTCGACCATCCTCTAACATCTGTTTCTCACAAGCCCCAAACCATATGAAAATGCCTCACTAAATCACTTTAATACCCATTTAATATCCCTCTACAGTATAGAACAATCTCAAAGTGATCACCAAGAGGATGAAGCAAAGTTTGGTTGATTTTTTTTAAATCGATTTTTATAGTTGATGTAGAACTGCTGCTCCATCACATTGAAAGGAGTCTGTTGGTTGAGGTTTTGGCAACTGAATGGGTCATTTTCTCATAGACTTCTATACAATCAGACTTCTTTTTGCAACCAGAGGAGTCGCCCCCTGCTGGCTCTTAGAAAAAATGCAAGTTCAAGGTACTTCAGCATTGGCTTCACTTTTCAGATAAGGAAGATTGCCCCTTGGCTAGATCCCAGACTCTGATAAATGGCAGAAAATAGATGGATGGATGGATGGATGGCGGATAGACAGAAATTGTGGGGGGCTGGCATAGCATCCAGTTGTAGTATTGCATCTTCAGCATTTGCTTTGCCTTTGGGATCAGTAACCAGTGAAGCACACTCAGACTGTTGGCGCTGCTAACAGCCAGCTCTTATCTTTCAGGAAGGTAATTGCCGGAAAAAAGCAAACACATTAGGTCAGTGTGGCTTTTATAAAAAAAGCGGAGAAAAAAACTACTGCTAACTCATGATTGCACTTTTGATCTTTTTCCAATTGCCTGCAGTTACCAAGTCACAGCAGCTATTTCTAACAAGCACTGGTTAAAAAGGAAGCTGCTGTAGCAGCGGTGGGATTTTCATGGAGCCGTCAGTGAGGCTAGTGATGGCAGAAGAACTCACAGTGATATACAATCTGAAAAGTGAAAACGGCCTTCAGTATATGTGAAGTGGCAGTTTAAACAATCTCAGATTAGAGTTTGTTGCAACCTTTTGTGTGCATTGTTGTTGTCGAGGTTGTTATTGCAGACACCGACGCACGATAGGATCTAAATGAGTCTGCGAGGTGTCCGTTACCTCCTATAAAACACACTCAACGGGCTTTTAGGTTTGCCACTTGCTGTGAAGTGCTTACATTCAGTAGTCGAGATGGATTGTTTGCTGATATGAACCTTTTTGAATTTAAGAGCTGTTCATGCATGCAAGTTTTCAGATGCACCAAGCAGTGGCGTGTGCATAAAATTATATGTTTTAGTTCAGTTTGCTTGGTTTCCTTCTGCACCAGGCTTCTGGCTTCAGACTGTTCACAGTTCATTAGTGCCACTATGTCATACCAACAAGTTGTTCTGCTCAATGCTGCAGCAAGACACAAGCTGCTACTATGGTAATCACTAACACTTTTAGGGGATGACTCATTATTTATCAGATTTCTCTAGCCTTGATTTGGCTAACAGTTGCCAATTTACCCTCCCAACAGACAGAGCAACATTGGCATTATTTGGAGTCATTTTTCTGTCCAATAGCCACTCTCTTTTAGCTCTTTTTCTCCACCAACGCCTGAGAAAAAAATATATGTCTCTTTAGCTGCTGCACTATGTTCACCAGCTATTCTGTGTCTGTCTGCTGGACAGGTGGTGTACAGCGGGTTTATCAGAGCTTTTTTCACTGGAAACAGCTGCGTGCTGCCGGAATCGGCACTAATGATAGCAGTAAGAGTGAAACAAAATAGTAAAGTTATGTCTGTATCCCATGGCGTCTCAGTAGGTGTGTGGAAAGATCGGTCTTTTTGCAAAAGCCAAAAATGTCTCCACACACTGGACCTCAAACGCTTGCGCTCGTCTGGCTCTTCCCCGCCATCAACCAGGCTTCGTTTTGTTGCCGTCTCTCTGAGGTCGGTGCTGCTGGCACACGTCGATGACGTCATACACAGGGATAGTGAACCGGAGTAACGTTTCACATTTCTTTACTATTAAAAGTGCTAAAAAATACATCCATATAACGTTTGTCGTGCTTAAATACAAGGTGCAAATTCTTAATATCGATACAATCGATTATTTCCCTTGCAAATCGGTTTTAGATTGATATACGTCCCCCGTGAAGGACAACTTGCCGAGTACCTATCAATGTAATTAGATCGTAGGAATATAAATCGATATAAATAAATTTAAGTCCTGACTGGGGTGCGGCAGGGATGCTTGCTCTCTCCCTTCCTCTTTCTCCTCTGCATAGACTGGACTATGAAATATGTAACCAGCAATAACCAAACCGGCATACAGTGGAACCTGACCGAACATCTAGAAGATCTGGATTTTGCTGATGATCTGGCTCTACTAGCACACACCCACCAACAGATGCAAGGAAAATCACACAAACTACAGATAACAGCTGTCTCCCTTGGACTCAAAATCAACTCATCAAAAACCAAGTTAATGAGAATCAACAACAAGAACAACACACCAATAATCATGGATCAAAACCAGCTAGAGGAAGTAGCCAGCTTTACGTACCTTGGGAGCATAGTTACTGTGGACGGAGGTACGGAGGAGGATGTCAAAGCCAGAATTGGAAAAGCAAGGACAACATTCAACATCTTAAACAAAATCTGACCAAGACCAAAATTACAAATCTTTAATTCAAATGTCAAATCCATTCTACTCTACGCATCCAACCACCAACATACTGAACAAATTACGGACATTCATCAACCGCTGCCTCCGACGCCTCCTGGGAATCTACTGGCCCAACACCATCTCAAACGCCAACCTATGGGAACGCACCAAGCATGAAACAATAGAAATTCAAATCAAGAGGAGAAAATGGAAGTGGATAGGTCACACACTCAGAAGACAAAATATATCGATCACAAAGCAGGCTCTAACATGGAACCCACAAGAAAAGAGGAAGAGAGGACATCCTAGAACAACCTAGGGATGAACCACAGGACAGGAGATGAAGAAGGAAGGGCTGTCACGGCAACAACTAGATCGGAGGGCACAAGACCGGAGCAAATGGAGGGGTTTCATCGATGGCCTATGTTCTTTAGGGAATTTAAAGGCCTAAGTAAAGTAAGTAAATAATATAAATCGATACAACGATGTAGTAGATGAATCGTCAAACCCCTAATAATAATATTTGCCCGGCATGTCAGGCTCTATAACAGGTCCTCTCCAGAGCAACTGTAGCAAACATATAGGCCTAGAGGTGTTGTATATAAATCAAGCATAAAGAAAGCAAAGCCTTGTGATACGAGGGTGATCGCTGTTTGTTCATGCATGAAAAAGGGAAAAACATCATGGGGGCATAGCTTTAATTTCATGTTCGTTAGCGTCTCATGTCAGCTGAAAACGGATGAGTCATTTCACAGCGTAACATAAAGGCTCAATGCTTCCTTGTTTCAGCTCTGGTCGCTGTTTAGTATCACAAGAGACATTATGAATGACAGGCGTTTAGTAAATACACCTATTTTTCATAACTTCTGATGAAACTGGATGTCTCCTCTCTTCTGTTGTAATTTGAAGATATTGTAATTTATTTAGTTCTATTATAGTTTTTTTTTTACTCCCTGTGATTTTTTTAAGTGTTTTCTCTCTAGTCAGTAGCTTATTTTGGTAATGGCACACATTACATTTCTCCTGCAAATGGCTCTTGTAATGCTGAAACACAAATTAAATAAATAGGGCTTTTATTGAAAAACAGTTAACAACACAAAACAATGACAAATATTGTCCAGAAACCCTCGCAGCTACTGCATTTAGCATAAAAAAATATGCTCAAACCATAAAATGACAAACAGAAGCCCAACAGGCAACGACAGCTGTCAGTGTGTCAGTGTGCTGACTTGACTCTGACTTTCCCCAAACTGCATGTGATTATCATAGAGTGGGCATGTCTGTAAAGGGGAGACTCGTGGGTACCCATAGAACCCATTTTCATTCACATATCTGGAGGTCAGAGGTCAAGGGACCCCTTTGAAAATGGCATGCCAGTTTTTCCTCGCCAAAATTTAGCACAAGTTTGGAGCGTTATTTAAGCTCCTTCATGGCACACTAGACATCACATGGTTGGTACCGATGGATTCCTTATGTTTTTTAGCTTCATATGATGTCAGTATCTTCACTCCAGCTTTCAAATTGAGCCCCCTACAAATGGCAAGCATTGAAGAAATGAGTGGCGTTAAAACGCGCGCTATTGTCGCGTTAACTTTGTGCTGGGCTCAAATAAGGCACAAACAATGAGGGAGTCTTGCTCTGTCCTTAACTTTAGGTGCAGTTTAAAGTTAAAGCAAGTTTAAACCTGGGCTGTCTGGAAACAAATCACATACACTCTAAAAACCCTCTTCTGTGTCCTCAGAGCGGCTCGGGTCCAAAGTGCAGCTATGTTTCTTGTAGAAATCACCTAAATGAAGCTTATGTGTAAATTCAGTCAGGAAGACTAGGGGTGCAATCTCATTCATTCTCATTCATTCTGGGTCACTCTCTCATGGGCTATTACTATGTCAGCTGATTATGGGCGTCTCTCTTTTCAGTGACCAATCAGAGCTTGCCATATCTCCCTGAACCAATCACATTGTTGCTATCAAAAGTTTAAAAACCATTCTCCTCTATGCTGTTTCAGTGTCAGTATCAGCACAAACCGATGTGACCCTCCACCACCCCATCACCTCCAGATTCATCACATCAGAGCAATCCTGCTCCACTTCATTCATCGGATCCGCATCAATCTTCACTACCACCATCACCAGTGTATAGCCCCCAGGGAATAATCCTAAATCCTACTACGGCATCACTTCCCCCTTATCATATCACATCGGGTCTAAATTGCCAAAGACTGTTACTATTCATAATTCGGGCACTTTGTAATAAATCATCATCAAATCTGTACAAGTCTCTCCTGATTGAAATGCCACTAGAGGTCATCATGTCTTCGGTTAAGTGGTTTAAGATGAACCTGTTGCTCGCAAAATTCAGCGTCATGTAGTTAATGAGAAATGATTATTGCTCAGATTATTTCAATGCTTCTTAAAGTTATTATATCTCATATATACAGTATTACGTTTTTATATTATGAATGGCAAGTCAGTTTTAATGTGCCTCAATTAAAGCCAGAAAGATATGGTTATCTATTGTCTGACGAACTGAAGAGGAAGATTAACAGCTCCATCATTTAGCTCATCAGGTTGGCGTTCGCGACCCTTCGGCGTTGTCCAATGTAATCCCGGCCCTGTGGATTTCCCCCTGACCTGCTGGAAATCCCCCATCAGAAACTCATGTGAATGCACACTTTGACTCTCACAAACACTCTCAATAAAATCTATTCAGGGGCTAATTATACCACTGGTACAGGCGATGTATTGTAACAAAACATTCCCCGGCCTAAAATAGGTTTTTATTTACAACCTCTGGAAATGATCCCCCAGGTTGAGAACCCCTGGTTTAGCTGATGCACCATGAGTCCATTGAGTGTGTACAAGAGAACAAGAGTAACCTCAAGTTACTCGCAATTGTTACGAAAGAGGAAAAACTTTAGCTAATTAGCATCAAGCTCTCGATGTCTACATCCAGACAACTAATGGATGATTTCAATGACAAGAAGTTATTCATTCACAATCATTCTGATTTATTTCCTCACACCATGAAAGTGACCAGTCAGCCGGGCCTGGAAGGTGAAACGTTGCTCCAATTAGTGTGAGAAGTTCAGCAGTGAGCGGCCGGTCAAACCTAATTACCATTTCCTTTCCCACACGCTGTCGTCACTACTCTTAACTCTGCTGCCAGTGCAGAGCAAGTAGAGGCTGCGGCTGTTAAGCCTTTTCATCTTGCACACCTAGTAAAATTCAGTGTGAATGGAAAGGTGAACTTTTTCAGATGACCAGTGAGATCCAGTCTCGAAACATAAGGGAAAGTAGAAGGAGTTAGCACTAATTACTGTATCAACTTGAAAGGTTTTCTTTTCTTACTAGTCAGTGATATGCAATAAATTAAATATTTATTTGAAAGATATGTAGAGCGTGTGTGTCCGACTGAACGCCTCTTGGATATGGACGTGACATGCGACAATCTAGTTGTCACGGCTGAATCTCTGTCTGCTTCTTGCTCATTCGTCTTCCTGTGTTTTCCAGCCACACACAGACCAAAGCAAATGAGTTTGGGTTCGATTTAAAGGGATAGTTCGGGTGTTTTAAAGTGGGGTTGTATGAGGTACTTATCCATACTAGGTGTATTACTTAAAGTAGATGACGGTCGGCATGCCCCCAGTTTGGAGAAACCGACAGGAGCACCGTCGCCAGAGCAAAGCAATACAGTGCTGTGGATGGGGGCAGCAGAAAAATTTATTTAGCCACCTAAAAGAAAGGCTCACCTAAAAAAAAATCATATTAGTTTACGTGTGCGCTATATTTAGAATATTTTTACCGCTTTATCTTGCCGTCAGTCAGCCCTTTCTGATGGGGAAGTGAACTATCTATGCTCTATCCAAAGCCAGCAGGCTCAGATGACAAAAACAGTATAGATACATTTCACTGTCAGTTTGCCTTTGTAAAATATTCTAAATATAGTGTACACATAAACGGATATAGTTTTTTTTTAGGTGGGCCTTTCTTTTAGGTGGCTAAAACACATTTTTCTGCCATCCCCGTCCACAGCAGTACATTGCTTTGCTCCGATGTCGGTGCTTCTGTCTGTTTCTCAATGCTGGGGGCATAACGACCGCCATCTATTGTAGGTAATACACCTACTTCGGATAAGTACCATATACAACCCCACTCCAAATTTGAAGCACAAGTTGCGACCACTCACGTCTCATGTACAACAGGCTAGTCCTGATTTTTACATGACTTGCGTCATGCAGTGGCTTTGTGGGATGTTGAGGGCTGTGAAGGATACATTGTGGGTGACTGTCATCTCCCTCAGATCTATCTTCCCTGTCTCTCACCCCACGGCCAATCACATGTGATTACATTGTCATGTGGATCTGCCCGCTGCCTTTCATTTCTGTGGAAATGTCATTTCATAACAAATGTGAAGAGGGGGTCGAAAAGTTCAAAGAAACATTGAAGCATTCAAATGTACGCCATCATTTTAGTATCATGGAGTGTCGTTCTGGTGGCTATAGGTCACGGCCAGCTGCTCTGCAATGCTCTCATGCGGCAGTTACAGCCGATAACGCGGTCCGACCAACAGCGCCGTTGCGGAAGCGTAGCACCCACCCTCCGGTAACCCCTTCCAACACGTTCACATCCCAACTTGTCATAAAGGCCCTATTCAGATCTTGCATTAACATGCGTCCTGAGTGATCCGAACACAAGTGGACAGCTCTAAGTACGTCTGTTCACACCTGGCATTAGAATGCGTCTCCACATG